>JANTPZ010006625.1:0-13004 GCA_025593235.1 Vachellia pachyceras | reverse complement strand
AAAACTGTTTATTAGCCACAATTCAGGAATAAGAAAGTTCATCAAATACTCACCAAAAGTATAAAAACTATCTTGATCTGCTACTACGTTGTGTGCATGCCCAGAGACCGAAAATTTCTTTTGTGACCGTTGTTTTAATCCCTTATTCATTACTTCTAAGCCCCTTGGTTTCAAACAGAAAGCAAACATGGGCGGCTTCTCCAAAGCTACAGCTTTATCCAGGCAGCCATTAGGACCAGCTATATTGTTCTTGGTAATAGCTACTTCCCACTCTTTCAATTGTTGTTGATATCTTTCCCACAGAGGAGGCTGAACGGATAATAGAAATTATGATCTCATATTTCAAGAAAATAATAGCAGATCATGCAAATAAAAGAGAGAAAAGCCTAGTCCCACTAGGTGGAGTCAGCTATAAGAATGAAGAATTCAACCAACATGAAAAAATAGAACAACAGAGGACAGGGAATCGTCCCAAATATAACTCAAGAACTTCTGCTCATAAAATAATTCCAATCTCATGCCCCTTAACGAAATCACTTGCAAAACCCAAGGCCAAAAACCAACTCTTTCCTGAATAAAAATACGAGGAAAAAACAGCACTCTTCCATGGGACTTCATGTTACTTATTGCTGCAAAATCTCTAAACAGCTGAGAAATCACACGTATCAGCTAAATCAAATAGTCACACGGATGCCTGTGGGTTATTAGGTCATGTTTGGTATGTACAAAAAAGTTTCAGCAACCGGAGATGAAAAGAGATCTTGATATGCTTGGTACACGTCATTCAAGTTACTAAAGAATTGATGCTTCCCTCATACAAGAGAAGCAAGCTTCCTTCACCTTAGGTAAGACAAGGTTCTTCCTACCAAAGAACAAAAGTATTGCTATCTTTGCTCTGATTTATAGCGAAACATTTAGACTAATTTGCCCCCTCTGAATATAAAATATTTTAAATTTAAATTTCTTAAAAACAGGTTTTATTTGTATAATAGAGTAAAATGATAGTGTAAATGAAGCCAAGTTATTAAAGTTATTTATGATCGAAAAGTGTCTAATAGAGTGAAAGGAAAGTTTTATCATATGGCTATAAGACCAGAATTGTTATATGGTAGTTAATGTTGGGCTTGTAAGGGGCAACATAAGCATAAAGTGGAGGTTGTTGAGATGAGGATACTGAGATGGACGTGTGACCATACAGAAACAGATAGGATTCATGATGTTAAAATTCATGGACGAGTTTGTGTGGTAGCCATTGAGGAGAAAATGGTAGAGAATAGTTTGAGGTGGTTCGAACATGTGCAGGAAAAGCTATTAGAGGCCATAGTAAGGAGGGTGGACCAAACTAGGATTGCACAAAGATTGAAAATTAAGAAAAAAAGGTTGAAGGAGGAAGAAGCATACATCGACTCGCTAGGAAGGTAGGGATCATCATATCTATGCAGATCGAAGATGAGGGAGGAAGAAGCATAGATTTAACATGGGAGGAGGAAGATCAAGAACAATGCTGTGAACTGGAGAGGGAAGGAGGAAGGAGATTGGAAAAGGGAAGTACAATGCTATGGAGTTGATTGCAGGGACAAGACAAAGGAGTGGTTGAGGCGGCTATGGAGAGAGACCTGTGAAGAAGTGAAATGGGTGAGAGAGTGCCACATAAATGAAGAAGAGAAGCAACATTGAGGGCTTGAGGCTTCCATTTGAGATAAGATCAGTTTCAGTGAGATGTGAAAGGCTAGTAGAAAGGGAGACAAGAAATTGAAAATCGATATTCTGAAATTTGGAAAAAATATATTTAAAAACAAAAGGATTTATAAAAATATTTATAAAAATTATCAAGCACCGGGTCAAACCAAACTAATTAGTCTAGAAGGTTGGTTTGAGGTTTGGTCTGCCCTAGACAACTAACCTAGTCTAATCAATCCGGACCAGGATTTTAGCTTCAGATTGGACCAAGTTCGGGTGGACCAGACCGGGTTACATGGACCATCGGGTTTTCTACACAAGGCCTAGACCAAACAATGTGAAGTCCTCTGAGAAATGGTAGAGGAAGATCGAAGCATACTCTCAAGGAGGTTATAGATGGAAATCTTTTAGTTCATAATCTATACAGGGATATGGTTTATGATAAAGCGCAATGATGTCGTCTGACCTACATAACCGACCCAACCTAATGAGATCAGGCGTTGTTCTATTATTTGTATAAAGATTGAAACGTCATTTCTCTTAAAATAGCAGCCTTCTATGTTATCCTGTAATAATGCCCATCATTTCGAAAACTCAATTTAGGCGTTTTAATGAGAGGTTTTCATGCCACATTTTGTTGCTTTGACTCCTTCGTTTCCTTTCTTAGTTGCTTCATACCAAACTTCCAATGCAAAACCAAAAAAGAAGGCAGAAAACTAATCCAACACATTTTTAGCCCAAAAATCACTTTCCGTGAAAGCCTCTCTCCCTCTCCATTGCCTTTGAAAATGGCTCCAACCACAAAACAAACATGCCTTAGAGATCTGCCACACATATCATGATGACAGAAACGATGACACGCTTCAAAACCAACATTTATGATACACACGCACACAGAATCACTGAAATCTTTTCCAATCTTTTAAAGACACTTTGACCATTTTCTATCGATTTTTTCGTAAAATCTGGGGTAAGACAGTCTTGTGAGAAAGTTTGACAGGGTGCTTTCAGGGAAAATAATGCTAAAGTTTAAATCAATATCAGCCTGCACATTTTAATATGAAGTAGCATTAATTCTTCATAATGAATATGCCCACTTTTATATTAATTTTTATAATTGCCAGAACTAAAGGATCAGTCTTTCCACAACCACAGATTTTCAAAAGATTAGTTAATTTTGCATCATGTCTTCATTTGTGCGATAGGATGGGAATATGTTCCTTGTCCCCAAAACATAATGACAAAGCAACAATGAGTTTCAAGAACAAGCTACAGTTAAGCGAGACTGGAAATCGCATTTAAAAAGACTGTTTTGAATATTTGCATAACCATCAATAAGTAGATAGTAATCTAGATGGCTTTCAGATGTAAGCCAGAACAACTCAAGGAATCTCCTGTCCTAAGCTTTTTTTAAAAAGGCCATCTATTAAGATGCTACACGCAACAACAGCTTGAACAATTTAGCCTTAGGTTTGAAAAGGGGGCAAAACATTAATGAGTTAAGTAACAAAGTTAAGCATCGATCAAATGCATAATGACAACTTATTTCCCATCTCTCCCCTTCAATTTCCATTCCCTATTCATCTTTGCAAGATCAAAATGCCAGAGCCTAAATAATAAGGATGGTTTAGACAGTACCTGGAAATGTCGAATTAAAGCCATTCCCTTCTTCTTTCTTCTCTGCTGCCAATGCTCATAGATGGCATGGACAACACACAATGGCTTGATATCAGACATTAGCTCCTCAATTTCATTTGGGGAAAACTCAACCCGTTGCTGAGCATATGCAGCCTTTTCAAACATGTCCATAGCCCTTTCAAAAATTTCATCAGATATACCTTCACATTCACTGTTGTCTTTTTTGGAATTTCTAATGTCAAAAAGCCGCTTCTCATCCTCACTATCCATGTCATACAAGACACGTAATGGATCCATAGCCATCTCAACATCTGTTTCAACCTGATGGAAATACTTGAAACTACGAACAAATGCAACTTCAGTTCCATTTTCATCATTCTCTTTTATAAAGTGAACGCCAGGAATAGGTATATGTTTTACTGAAGCAGCACGCATGTTCCGATTATAGCATTCTTGATGCATCTCCTTGAAAAGAGCCCATTGACTTCTATCAGTAAATTCCAAAACCCAATCCTTACCTCCTTTCCACATCATAGCATGTGTGTAACGATTTGTTGACCCCGGATGAAGAAACTGATGGGCTTTATATGAATATCGTGTAATCCCAGAAAGTTTAACAGAAAGTTTCCACTCATTATGATCAAAAAGCTCTAACACAACCTGTGCACCAGATTCTCTCCACCCCTTCTCACCAAGGGTAATCAACACATTTGCATCACAACATAAAGAATCAAAATTCCTTTCATGGCCTCCAGCAACATCAGATAACTTTTTCTCATTGGCTTTTCTTATTCGTTTGTTAGGAAACCCTTTCTCATTATGGCTTTTGTGCCTTGAACTAAAATCATAACCATGAAAAGGCAATGAATACGATACTTGTGTTCGAGGCTTCTTGGGTCCATTATTAAAACCATTGTGAAGAGTGTCAGCCTTTCCGTCTGAACACCCATGAGATGGCAACCCAAATGATGAAGAGCTATTTCTGTTCCTATGCCAAGAACTTCTGGGTGCAGTTGGATTAGGGCTTGGAATGAAACCTCCATTTATATTCCATGACAAATCAGAAGAGAGCTGGGAATCATGCAAATCACACTCCATAGATTTATCAATATGGTCAACTGAAGATATATGGATACTAAGATCACTAGCAAAGGAATGGGATACATCACCAATCTTATCCTCACTAATCAAATAACTTGATGGTAAAGGGCAATGTTCTGACCTTAAATCATGGGATTTCTCCTCTGATAACTGAATAGTACTAAACCACTGAGAACCAGAAGTCCCAGCGCTATTAAGAGCAACATTCTGACTGCTTTGAGGAAGAACTCTATCACTGGAAACAGAAGAACCAATTGCCAACTCCGGTTCAGCAAAAGAGTCATCTTTTGACAATACCATCATATTTTGCTTCAGATTAATTTCAGAATTCTTGTTAGAGCAATCATCAAGGCTAGAGCAGCCATCTGTCATGAGACCATAGCTTTCTTGATCAGTTAGTGGCATGTGATCGCAAAAGCTTACATGAGCTACAGATCGCTCCATCAGCAGCTTAAGGTGCAAACTAAGAAAAAATGTAGGTGCAGCAGCGAAAGAAAGAGCAAATGGAGGAAGATTCCGATTGGCAGAATCAAAACAGTGATTAGTACGGACCTTGGTGAACTCTTTAGAAATACCCATAATATTAATTCCTTGGCTAGTTCTCTTCTGCATGACCTGCAGCAAAAATTATAAAAGTTAATCCAGCATCAAGAAGGATAATGAAATATCAAACATAGGTCAATTTGCATTGACTTACAAAAGCTTTGTTGCAATTTCAAGAAAATTTAAATGGAGAAAGAGACAAAGTTGCATTATTTATCTTTAGAAATTAAATACAAAGATACAAAGAATATGACAATAACTATTCTGGTTAAATTCTTAACAAAGGAGGGGCACAATACAGGGAAATACCTTGAATGAGGAGGACTTGTCAGTAGAGATAACTGAGAACTGGTTTGATCCATTTTGAAGGGCCTGGACATTATCATATGTGCATTCAGAGGTATGGAGCTGCTTACTGAGCAGGCATCGACTCTTGAGTTTAGAATCTAAGTACATCCATTTTGAATTTTTCACTCTGGAGAAGTAGTAAAATTCAAACACAAGCTGCTTCTTTAACTCATATAAACATGAAAATTTGAATCTTATAGATGTAACTGGCAACTGCAAGTCAAAATACATCCCTTTGTCAGCAGGTTGATGAAATACCCCAAGGACCAGAAACACAAAGGAAGCAGCCATCTTCAAGCAACCTTCAAATAACAGAAATCTCAATCCAACCACATTATCCACAAAAAGCATTTCCAAATGAACTCTTGGCCACTTCATCATCAGAGTACCATACTGAAGCAGCACTGCAGAATGAAGTAACTGCAAATTCTGCAATTCAGATGAGCCGTTTATCACCAAATGCACTGGAAAGTTCAATTCAAATTTGAATGCTGCTGACTCCATGTCAAGAAATATTTTCAATGCCCCTGCTGCATTGTAAGTGAACCGCAAAGGCCCATCAGTCTCAAAGCTCCTACCATCCGGTTCTTTTACTTCCCCCGCCCTGCCAAAAACAGGTTTAGAGCAACTGGAGCAAGGTGCACTTACTGTAACATGTTTTTCTTCAGACAGAGATGATATTGGAGTTGACCTGTGAAACCGCCTTCTAAAGTATACAATAGGTGTCTTACCATCTTTAGGGCAAGCAGACATTGGCAATAAGGAATTCTCACTATTCCTATTACTTGATTTATCTTGCAATGGGGAATCGCTGGAAAGGTTACTTCTATCACCTCCCCAGGAACTCTTCGGCAAACATCCCTGTACTCCAGCAGGCTCCCCATACAAGGTTGAGGCTGAATTCATAACCCTAGCAGAAGTTTTCTGTTTCTTAATGCCATCAAAAGAGGACTTAACCCAACGAGAATTTCGAGACAGCCAAGAAATTATAGGCTCAGAATCTATACAGTTTTCATCACAGCTATCATTTTCTGTAACCAGCCCTCTTTGTCTTTCTTGTCTGGGCTTGCTTCTCCTTTGCTCATCAGATCTTTTGCTTCTCATTATAGATCTATTTCCCGCGACCTTTGTTGGAACTTCACTGGGAAGTAACAGGAGTTTGAACCTTTCAGTTTGGAGATCAATCCATTCTTCATCACGATCATCATATTTGATATGGTGAAGCATTTTTTCTTTGTCATAGTCCTTGATAAGTCCATAATACCAACTTTGGTCTAGAGGCCAAAAAACCTTAATTCTCCTATTCAATACCCAATATGCATCTAAATCACCCAAGAAAACTTCATAAAAGTGGCGCCTCTTCCTGGAGTTACCTTTCTCTTTGTGTTGATTCCTTGGCCTCAAGACCCTAGAAGCAGTATCAACAGATGCCGATTCAGCGCCTGACAAAGACTTCAACCTACGACAAACATGATTTTGATCAGAAGATGGCAAAAAGGGCAAACAATTTGCCGCTGGTAAAGTGGAAGACTTGCTACCAGAGGAAAACCCTGTGCAACTGGGATCAAATCTTGAAGATAGCATCCTTGCTGCATTCTCCTCCAGATTCTCCTCTTCATCCTCCTGTAGTTCATCAGATATTATACTACAATTGACTGAAGCAATAGCCTGCTTGGAAAGATTATCAAGAACTGGAACATCTTGCTCCCTCCTGGACTTCTTCAAAGAATCATCACCATCATTTGCATCGGAACAACAGGCAGGTTCTTCGTTCTCCTTGAAATGCTTAATCAACTTCAAATCACTACTCCTGTTTTCCTTAGATTCCTTAAAATCGCTCTTCTTTCTTATTGATGGTGATTCGGTCCTTCTATCCATATCATCAGTACTTAGATTGGTCATCTGACCACTGTGACCACTTTTACAATCATTCTGCCCTGCCAGAATCGGTCCTTGACCAGCTGTAAATTTCTTCCTCCCCACAAAACCCCTTTTTCGCTTTGGAATACGAACAGCATCATCGTCTAGACTAAGTGAAACTCTATTTAAATCACTCCTGCCACACAATATCTCACTTGGCCCCATCTTCGGTTCATGCAAATCCTGTTTACTTGAACTTGGCTCAACTGGACATGCTTTATCAACAATCTTTTTGCCACCACTATCAGCATTTTCTAAGCTCCTCAAAGACACTTCCTTCCTAGACTTCTTCTTCTTGTTCCTCTTCTCATCATCAACCCTAGGAGTAATACCCTTTCTCTTCAAGTTCTTGTTTTCAGTATCCTTCGTCTCTTTTGATTTATACAAACTTTTAAGATCCAAAGTTCTCGATTTTTTGGGAATCAGAGCCCCGTAGGAATTCTCTGATCTATCTTCCATCAACAACCCACCTAAGAGACGACCAGACAAAAATTTCCCAATTTTCACATTCCATCACACATGCCTTTTCACGCTCTTCAGATCTGTTACACCAAACCGACAAAAATAAATCGTTCCTCGACCAGCACGACAACTAAGATCATGCCAATCTCCCGTGTATTAGGCGAATTCCATTTCACAATACCGGAAAAATTAAACACGAATGAGAGCACTTCGCATGCTTACCTGAAGTGATTTACCAAGAAATATCCTATTCATCCACCAGATCATGGAGATCACGAACACGAATCATTGATTAATGTTCGAGTCTCACCTATTTGAAACCCTACCAAAATCCCCGATTTGGGGACAAATTTTTCAGATAATTAAATTTCTCTATTTTTTCTCCCAGAATATCGTAGTCGTCCGTCTAGGGTTTCTTCTAATTTCCCGATAAAAGGCTTGAATCGAAAATAACCAAAAAAGAATTTGTCGAATTAATATATATATATATATACAGTTGATCGAAAAGTGGTTGGCTGAGAATCACTTCCTGCAAAACTCATTTTATCTCTTCAGTAGAATCGTTATTACAACGGATTTATGATATATGCAATAAAGGGTTTATTCGAAATGGGCATGTGGCAGAATACCGTTGGTTAGATTGAAGATGTAAATAGGTGGGGTTATGGTTGCGTCCTTTGAGGTCTACAGGAAGCAAAGGGTTCCTTGCGAGCGGATGGTGGAGAACTGGAGATGCGACTGGCCCGGACTATCCTGTAGAAGGTGCAAATGTCAGGTCATGTCCCCTTTTTATAAAAACATTGTCAGCTGAATTACTTTTATATAAATCGGTGTAAATTTAGAGAGGGGATTACGGCACCATTTGACAAATTTCCAAAAGTAATTATAAGCACTTATAATCACGTTCAACAGTGTTTTTTTTTTAAACGAGACAATCTCCTCCACGTATTTGCCTCGACTTGTGTGAAAGTATTTATAAGTACTCCCCCATCACGTTGCCAAACGAACCCTATATCATTTTAAAAAAAATGTTGAACGCACGTTTAACTTTTATAAACGTTACCGCAAACAAACCAAGTGACTTTTTCTTGCTATTAGATAAAGGCTTATTTTGCATTAAAGTTGGATGAATCTTGTTCGCGTTCATCAAAATAAAACTCTCACAGGTAGCCTCCACCGTTGATCTAACGGACACAAAAGCAATGACTAGACGAACAAAAAGGTTAATTTACATTCCAAAACACAGATTTAATGTTGGTGGTTGATTGATTCATAACTATAATTTTACATCAATTTTTTATAAATAATACTGATTAAAAATGGTGTTGGTTAATCATAATTTCTGTTTGACTTATTTTTATACATAATTTTGAGAGATTTCATTATATTTGAATTTCATTTATTAAAATCATGTCTAGATTATAAGTGCTAGAAAAATATATTTTTTGAAGTTGTTTGCATGTGATGATAATTACTATATATAATTTAGAGTGGAATGGTAGAAATAACTTGAAAGTTTTTACAAATTGACATTGATCACACATAAGTTATCAAATGGGCTAACATTCACATTAACATTTTTAACGAGAGGGGTGAAAATGTCCTGTTTTAAAACTTTTGGATCCAAAATGATTCTCGATAGCTTTCATGTGATCGGTGTCTATTTGTAAAAGCTTTCAAGTTAATTTTGCCCGTTTGCCCTGTAATTTAATAAATGTTATTAGTATTTGAATATAGATTTCATTTAATTGTTGTGTTTGAAAATTCATCAGGAGATAGGAGTTTATAGATTTCGAGATGATTTTACGGATTGATTTCACTTCCATACTATCTTTTTAATCCTCATTTCAATCCTTATTCAGTGATGGCAATGAAGTTTGAATCCTAAACATAAAATGATATGTTCAAAGATTTGCAAAAAGCCATGCTTTTCTTTTACCTTTGCAAAAGCCCCTTAAAACATCTCCATTCCCATCCTTTAGGTTTGTATGCATTAGCGTTGTAAAATCATGTTCATATAAATTGAGATAAAACCCTTTTCACGTATTTTGCGTTCAAAAATCATGTTCACACCGTAAATTGCATTGAAAATGTAACATATACTATAAATTACGTTGAAAAATTATGTTGTTTTATTTGATGTTGTTAAAATAAAACAACTAGGCGTTGAAACGAAAACATCCATTAGTTCTATATCAGCATGAGGGTGAAAGTGAATTAATTAAAATACATAAATATTTGAGTTAAGGTGCATCTAACAGCACCCGGATGTACCTTTCAAGGTAAATTTAACACCTTGAAGTATTTATCAAGTGCATCCACCACTCTAAAATATTTTTTATGTATAGGTGTTGTATGAATAACAAATATTTTGTCCGTTTTAGAACGCAACAGAGAAGTACTTTTAAGCAATAAAAGGTAAATATATGGAGGAGGTTATCTTATTTTATGGAAAAGCACCGTTAAACGTGCTTTTAGGAAGTAAATAAGCTTTTACAAACAAGCAAATTTTAAGGTTTTAGATAAAAAAAATTATTTGGACAGTGAATGCAACAAAAAATCTTTTAGAGTACTAAAGGGCTAAATGCAAATAAAAAATTTGATGATTACACAACAAAATACTTGAAATTGTTGGATGCACACCAAAAATACTTCAAGATACACCTTAAGTCTAAATATTTTAGAGTGTTAAATTCCACTCCTAAAATTAGTTTAAGGTGCTGTTGCAAATTTATTCCTTTTATTTGGTGTTCTAATTAATCCACATTTAATTGATTTAATGAATCGAAATATCAATTCTTTGGGCAAGGGGAACATCAAATACAACTATAGGCCAGTTCAGTTAAATGTTAGAAAAGTATATGTACACAAATCGAGATAAAACTCCAATTATATATTTATTTTATAGAATATAAATCAACTTGAAAAAGCAGCTTCAAATATTAACCCAAACAACCAGTAATTTATATTTTAATTTTTGAAACAATTTTTGTATTTAAAAACATTTCAAAATAAAAACAAGCAATATCGTCAAATAAATTCAGGATAATAAACGTAAAAATAATAAATCATCAATTTTTCGGATAAGCTTGGTTAGTGCTGGGAATATGGGTTTAGCCCGCGGGCTGAGCTTGCCAACCCGAGGGTTGAGCAGAATTCGTGGCAGTCCGTACCAAAACGGGTCAAACGGGCTGAGCCCGTTTGGCATGGGGGTTGGCGGACCAGTCCGTTTTTTATTTTTTTCAAAAAAAATATTAACCTTTTATGTTTTTAATAGGGAGTATATGATGTTTCAATACCTTCAAATATTGTTTTAAACCTTATTATTTTATCTTAAATGCATATTTACTTTGAAAATTGTTGATTATGTATTATATTTTTGTATTATAAACGTTGTCGATTATATTTTTTTAGAGATGTAGTGTATTTTTTTTCAAAAAATCAAATGACCTTAGTAAATTTTATGTAAATTTATTGTATTATTTTTTTAAAAATAAATTAGTAAAATAAAAAAATAAAATAAAAAAGAAAAAAGGTGACCGGCTGTCGGTTCAACCCACCACGTCGGGTCCAACCAGTCCGTTAGAGGTTGGGCTGCAAAGTCTCGCGGGCTGATACGGGTTTCCCACCACTGCTTGGTTGCAATTTAATAGGTGTGAAGTTTAGCAGGTGCCGCGTGCTGAGCCATTTCCCCCTTCTTTTATTGGCGCCGGGTAAATAACATATCCCGTCAGATTTGTTGCAAGGGGCTCCTTCTTCGATCTTTCTGTGTCCTTGCTTTCAATCTGGCCTTGAGCGTCATCCGCATTCCGATTCACAGCTGCTTCTTTGCTTTGGCACTTTTGGGTCAGATCTAGGGTTTCCTTTGATCGTTATTCCTCGATCACGGCCGGAGCAAATTCTTTTTAACGGTGCTGGGTCTGCGGACCTCTGATTTCAGGAGTCAATTGTAATTGCATTGGTTTCTTTGAATTTCCCGATTTCAACGGTGGTATTGGAAAATGCCTGTCAAATCGGCGCAATCATCGTTTCGGGATAGGACACAAGAATTTCAGAGTATAGCCGAGAGGCTAAAGAAGTCAGTGTCATCTGGATCAGGGCCAAACGGGCCAAGCAGTAGTTCAAGATCGGAAGAACAGCGATCTGCTATCGTAATTCAGTCAGAATTTAATAGGAGGGCTTCCAAGATTGGTTATGGGATACATCAGACGTCACAGAAACTTGCTAAGCTGGCCAAGTGTAAGTAATCAATTTTAGTTTCCAGGGAAATGCTTACTGTAAGCTGTTTACGCCCTCATGCATTTTTCTCCTAAGGGATCCCACGCCGACACATGGACTGGGGCCTCTTGTTCAATGTAGAACGAGTTGAATCGATAAATAAACTATCATAAGAGTTGTAATCGTGCTTGATGATCATTATCGTACTGTTAATTTTCCCCTTCTGCTGGGTAAGACTTTAAGAAAAAGGGAAAGAGTATGAATAGTTTCAGATAGTTCAGGGGGAAATGTCGGTTTGAATGCTCTTTTAAGCAATTTTTTCAAATACCGTGTAGCGGATGGCAACTTACTTCAATTCTTTTTAATTCGTAGTGGCAAAAAGGACTTCGGTTTTTGATGACCCCACCATGGAAATCCAAGAGCTCACTGCAGTTATTAAGCAAGACATCACAGCACTGAACTCTGCCGTTGTGGAATTGCAGCTAATCAGCAACGCTAGAAATGACGGTGGAAACATCTCAAGTGACACAACTAGTCATTCAACCACAGTTGTGGATGACCTTAAAACCCGATTGATGGGCACCACAAAAGAGTTTAAAGAAGTCCTCACCATGCGAACAGAGGTAAGTTATGACATTGATGCACCTGGGTGTCAACAGTAAGAAAGTGTTGGTTGCATATTAATCTTGATGTGTATTTTTTTACCATTTTATTTTATTTGTATGCCTTTTTTTAACTTATTAACATTTTATTTCTTCGCTGCCTTGACTAATGATTTAATCTTACTGTTTTATGAAGAACTTGAAGGTACATGAGAATAGAAGACAGTTGTTTTCTTCCACTGCTTCTAAGGAAGCTGCAAATCCTTTTGTTCGTCAACGTCCCTTGGGTGCAAAGTCAGCTGCCAATGCCCCTGCACCCCCATGGGCCAGTGGGTCAACATCTTCATCTCAGTTGTTCCCAAAGTAAGTTACGCTTCTTTATTGATTATTTTTTGGTTGTAGCTAAAAATACATTGTATGTTTCTTGTTAGCTTTCCGCTATGCATTTGTGTAATTATGTGAGATATTTAATTGCTATGTTTGTTTGTTACA
>JANTPZ010006622.1:0-12642 GCA_025593235.1 Vachellia pachyceras | reverse complement strand
GGCCGGTTTAGGATTTAGTTGCACCAAATAATGTAGTATAGTGCACAACCTATCGTTCTTCTCGAAGAGCAGTTTATTGGTAAACCAAGTCTAGATTGGTAATTAAAAACATGTTGATTGGATATAAAAGGAGAGTAAGTTGTAAAGACTATGGTGCAATAAAAGGAAAACTAAAAGAAATAACTCTTTTTGGGCTTTTCAATTATTGAATGAATGTTTTGGATTAAAAGGGATATGAAATGAGATAGGTTCTTAATGATGAAAACTTAGCTATCATTGCTATTAAAGTGATATGGGATTTAAAACTCTCCAAGTCTCGATGGAATCCCCAAGCAATCACTTGGGTTCAATGTTTTTAATTAGTGAAAACTCACTTTGATCCATTTTAATTAACACCTTTTAAAACATTATTTAAAACCACTTAGAGTATAATTGAATGGATGATGCTAATGCTCTAAATGGATTGCAACCACAATCACAGAAATCAAACGAACAAATGACCACCAACAATCATTGATAATTAAATGAACACAGTGAATCAAAACTGACATATATATACACATAATCCAACATAAAAATAGTATCCAATTTGATGAACAAACTGTTAGTCACCTTATGTTCACGTCAAAAATTAACCGAATTAATGTAATATAGCTGCAATCCGGTTCATATTCACTTTGAGGAGCCAAAATGAAATTAAATCCTAATAAATAAATGCAAGCAATTAACCTAAACTAAAAATTGATTTAAGAATGTCTAAGTGACTAATAAGAATTAAACTAAAATCAAAATATTTCTTTTTGGTATTTTTATATGAAAATGATTAAAATGAAGGAAAAATAAATAAAAAATAAATGAAACACACGAATAAACGATGATAATAATCAACTCTCTAATTCAACAACACAGGCAATCCTCATTTCAAAAGATATAAGAGTTAAAATAATAAATTAAGAATTATAATTAAGTTTTAATTCAACAATCTCTGCTGGTGTGCTGTGCCGTCGAGGGCCAAATGTAGTCGCCTGAGATGCAGCAGCAGAAGAGGAAGTCCTAGCCTCATATCCTCGACCCCCATAGACAAAGGTCTTGGTCGCCTTAAACCTGAACCCTGGGAGTCGGCTGGGGTGCCTGTCACGCCCCTCCATGGTGACCCTCAATGAGGCAGTGGGGTCTACAGCTGACCCCTGGGACTCCCTCAACTCAGCGTTTGTAAGCTGAATACGACTCTGTACTCGAAAAAATTAAATTAAAATATTAAAAATTAAAATTTTCTATAAATATTAAAATTATCTAATTATAAATATAATTATTAAATAAATAATTATACATTTACCAATTTCAAAATTAATTCAATAATTTAACCATTAACTATAAAAATTTCTAAATATTTATCAAAATTATAAAATAATAACAAAATTATTTATTTAAAAATTAATTAAACAGTATAAATATTTTTTAAAATTGCAAAATAATTACAATTCAATTATAAATTACTATTATTTATAAAATTACTAATTTAAAAATTAATTATAAATTTAAAAATACTTACAATGATCTCCTCGGTCTCCTGCATCAGGGGAGATCCATCTGAGTGTCTGTGGGTGGTCACAAACATCTCCCCGTAGGTTGCCCTCCGGCCCTCCCTCTGTGCCGCCTCATCCAGCTCTGAGTATGCAACGGAGAACGGCTTCGATCCTGCCGTATAGTGGATCGTCTACCGGGACCGACTTCTCACAGCCTTCCTCGACACGGCCTGCTGCTCCGGCGACCTCCTGAACCGGACCAATCTGGCCCAGTCCGCAGCATCGACCCTGTCTGGGACGTCTGCCTCCAGATCCTGGATCATCTTGGTCCTGTCCCCCTCCTTTTGATGGTACAGGCGACTCCACATGTTCTTCCACCCTTCCCCCATCTTCAAGATGGCAAACTCCCTGTTCGCATCTCGTACAACAAACTTGCCCTGCAACAGATTTCAAAATTAACGTTAGTAAATTATTTATTAAATAGAAAAGAATAATTTAAATATTTTAAATTTTACCTTCACTTTCTCCCATATACCATTCTTTAGGCTCTGTTGGATCCTCTTCCAGGTCTCAGCGCTGATGTCAAACTGTAGGAAGTTCCCGCCCTGCTCAATCAGGTAGCGATTGAAGAGTTGACTGCCCTTCCCCCGTGGCTGCCGGGTGATGTCGTCCCACTCCACGACGACCCTCTGCCCACTAAAGAGTTGGTGTGCATCCCTTAGTGTGAGCTTCCTCGTAACGGTCGCCCCTGTCGAATCTATGAATTCATACAATTATTTCATAAAAATAACCATTTATTAACAAATAAATTGAATAAATAAAATATTAATTTATTATTAAACAAATTAACTAAATAATTTAAATTAATAAACAAATTAACTAAATCATTTTAATTAATAAACAAATTAAATACATTATTTTAATTAAATAATGTATTAATTGTTTACTTACCCTGAATGTCGACCTCAAACCCAGTCGATCGACTAGCAGAAGAGCGCTGGAATCCTTGGTCCCTCTCTATCTCTTGGTCCTCAAACATCTCAGCCTCTTGGACTGAAATGTTGATATTGTCGAACTCGAAGTCGTCGACGTTCAGTATAACGTCGCCCTCCTCCTGACCATCACCAACGTCGGGGAACATAGCCTGCTTCCCAGGTCTCCTACTCTGATCCTGATCAGCCATTTGAAAAAAAATTAATTTGAAAAACTAATTAAAATAAAATAAAAAATTTAAACATAAATATAAATATCTAAACAAATAAAAAATATAAAATTAAAAATGAAATAAAATTAAAAACTTAAAAAATATTTAAAACTAACCTCTGATGTGACGCTTTGAAAAGTCGAAAGTGAGAAAATGAGGGGGATGGGGTTTATATAGGCGCTGATTTAGTAGCGGTTTTAGACAAACCACTGCAAATTAACAGTGGTTCTGCCAAAACCGCTACTATGACCGCTGCAAAACTAGGGCGCCTGCTTGGGAAATCTCAATATTTAGTAGCGATTTGTCTGAACTGCTGCTGATTGAGAGACTCTTCAATTTTGTAGTGGTTATTTTTGAAAAAATCGCAACAAATTTCGACACAAATTAGTAGCGGTTATTATAACCACTGTAGTAACCGCGGCCATTGTCGACCTTTTGCTTCTGCAACGGTTTGCATTTATTGAAACCGCTGCAAGTTTTCTAAAAAACCGCTACAATGTGCCGTTGGATTTAGTAGCAGTTTCTAAACCGCTACAAAAGTCACATCTAGATTGTCGTCGCATATTAGTAGCGCTTTAACCTAAAACCGCTACAAAACTCATAATTTAGTAACGATTTTTTTAACCGCTGCTAAATACCCTTTTTTAGTAGTGTAAAACAATGGTCGCTAATATTTTCCGTCGCTAAATGGAAATTTTCTGATGGAAAATAGCTATTTAGCAATGGATTTTTCCGTCGTTAAACGGCATTTTTCTGGTAGTGTTTTTACCATTCTTAATAAGCTATTAACAACTACTGATAAGCAATTTACAACTTATTTTATGACAAATACTTCATTTGGGATTTTGTGTTTTTCAAGATATTTTTTTGTCATTTTGCCTTTATTTTATTTCAACCTTTACTGTCTGTCATTTGCGATTATGTTCCTAACTCAACCGCCATTTAGCCCTTTCACCTCATAAATGTAAAATTAAATAATTATTTTTCTTCAAAAATATGTTAATGAAAAAAATGGAAATATATAAAAAAAATTGCATATTCAAAATTTTAACAGTTATAGGTATTTTTTGAATTTTTAAAATAATGAATTTTTATATTGTTAGTTTTTTTCGCAACAACGAAAAAAAATGAAATTCGATAGTAATATGATCATCAACATATTATTAGCTTTCGTCTCCTCTCCTCTTAAACCATACAAAAACATCACTAAAATCTTTTGTGTGCGATCAGGTCAAATAAGAGAACATTAGAACTCATTACCTTCCCCTGCCTTATCTATCATATATCTCTCACTACTCTCTTTTCACTCTATTAAATTCTGTGCACATACTGATAATTTAATCAATAGTAACATACGTTTAGTTTGATGTTAAAAACCAGCAAGATTATTATTTTAGTTTTAAAATAAATAATATACTTTGATTTTTTTTACTTGAAACAAAACACGCTATTCATTTTGATAAATACCAGTAATAGTTAATTTAACTTTTTATAGCTATAATAAACTTTCTTATTAACGTAATGTCTTCATCAGAAATATTATTATTAGTTCATGGAATAAAAAACAAAAATACTCAAGTGATTTGACTGATTTCTTCCTCCAACATTTTTATGGGATCGGACATTCACTGCCACACTCTCACTGACACGTACCACAGAATCTTTAATAGCACTGCCCACCAACATCAACGATCCACACGCAACCTCTTATTAGTCATTTAGCTTTGTCCCCCACTATATATGATCCCACTCTCTTCTTTTTTTAGGTGATAGATTCCGGGTATCCACCACCGATAGTAGTGACTAATCTCATTTACTGATGGCGGATGGATGGGACAGCTGACCTTGGATTTTAAAGGAGCTGCGTACCCAAGACAGAATTCGAACTTCTAACCTTGGTTAAGTTTGGATCAGTCTCAACCGCTGAACCAACCCTAGGGTTTGATTCCACTCTCTTCTCTTGATATGGATTATATTTTTCCGTTTTCAGAAAGTTTCATTCTAATTAAGAAAAGGGAAATTTGTTATTGCGAAACAAGACGTTTGTGGAGGTGTTGGTTGAGGTGAGATTGATCAATTTTTAATCATTAAAGGTAAAATTATACCACAAAATATTATGGAGTGCTCAATGATACACATTAAGATATACTTTAGGATATTAAATACAACTTAACCCCATAAAAAGAGATCGGATTCATAATGAATATGTATAAAAAAGAGTCGACATAACTATTATTAAAGAGAAAAAGATAAAAAATTGTTTGAGGTAGTTTAAAGGGATATAAAGAAGGTCATTTGAGGTGGGTATATTAGGTAACGTGAGTTCCGCAGAAAAAAGGTTCATATACTCAACTATAGGGCAGCACCCTGAAGAAACTCATCTCTCTTGTTCACTCTTTGAATGAGAAGATGAACAGAATAATTGAGAGGGTTGAGGCTGAAAATGAAACCTCATATCCTTCCTCTAATAAGGATCCTTAAGTGTATTTCCCTTTGAATTTTTTGTTGTTTTGTTTGAATGTCTCTGTGTTTTTTTTTTCCTTTTGTGATGAAGGAGGGCAAAAATTATCTCCGAAATGCTAAAGGATTAACGGCTATAAAGTAACACTTGTTAAATATGATGATACGAATGCTAATTAATATGGATCCACAAGTAAACCTGTCATGCATATTAGCATTACGGCAGTATCATTAGATCAATCCTAGATTATTATTACTTTCATTCCTTAATATAATAGCTAGTTGACTTTTTATTTGAAAAATTAAGAAAGCTAAATACACTATTTAAAAATATGTATATTTTTCATTTCATTAAACTAATTTGACTAATAAACTAATGTATAATGTAATTATATGCATAAATAAATAATCTAAAGTAGAGTATTTAACTTCCTTAATCTTTTTAACAAAAATCAACCATCTCATATATTAAGAACTGAAATTAGTATAAAGTAAAACTGGTTAACGGTTTGAAGATTATGACCATATAGTATTTTCACCAAGTTGTCTCTTTTAAAACACCCACCATCTATTTCGCGCTCTTAATATGTTTAAGTTATTGTACTCTGTCTTCAGTCAAATGTAACCCACAAACCTTGCAACCCCACTATTCCAATCACTTACCCAGTCATCGAAACAAGTTTTCAAGTGAACCCCACCACCTATAGGCTAAAAACTAAAAACTCTGGCCTCTTTTTAGTTTGATCAAAGCAATGGGTCCTAACCCTCCTCCAACTCACCAAGGCTGCAACCTGCAACCCTCCAATGTAACAAGGATTCTCCTAACACCGATTACTTATCCAAAATAACTTTTATGTAATATTACAACAACAAAGTCTGATCTCATTAGGTAAGATCAGTTATATTGATCAAACGATACCCTTGCATTCTATCGTAAACCATATTCTCTGATAGATTATTAAACCAACAGATCTCCCTCTATAATCTCATTGAGAGTGCGATTCGGTTTTCCTATACCCCTTCTTAGAAAACACCATACTATCTTATCTACCCTCCTTATTAGTGCCTCCAATGACTTTCTCTACTTATGTCCAAATCACCTCAAACGATTTTTCACCATTTTCTCCTTAGTGCCTACCACATCAACTTGCTCATGAATTTCATCATTACGATTCCTACCATTCTTTTATAACCACACATCCATTTCAACATTATCATATCAACGACTCCCACTTTATACTTATGGTTTTCCTTTATGTCATATTACTACGGAAGAAAAAAGAAAGTTCCAACAATAAGGTCTACCATAGTAGAAAACCTTTCACTTGAACGTATATATACTTACCATGGTAGAAAAGAGTTTAACCAACCACTCAAAACACTACCATGGTTATAAAAGGAACCTTGAATCACAAGAAAAGTTGAATAGAAAAAAGGTAAACTCAACTTTAAATTCATCTATTATCATGGTTAAAAGAATCGAACTTAATCTCAATTACTTATTCATGATAGAAAAGAGAGATACCAATAATTTAAAAGATGCTATAGATAATAAAACTTTACTAGTTCAATAATATGGATCGTCAAATCAATAATCAATGCAACACTTGGACCTTGGGCACAAACAGGCCAAAATTACCACATTCATTCACAAGCGTATATCTTACTTATTTTCACATACTCTGTCATGAGTCAAAACTAGATGGTGCTCCCCTGCACAATGCGAGGGGAGCGATAACATATTTGTAATTCAAAGCAACCAATTATACCAAATGCAACCCAACGTACACAATACCAAACAACGTAACTAACATTTTATTTCAATAAAAGGTTCAGCCAAAGTATTACAAACACAAACAAAAGAAAAACTCGAGGCAAGTTTGCGAAAATTTCATGATACACGACATTTGTTGTATTCTTGAAGTGTTTCAACTCTCATATAATATTATTTTCTACCCTCATATAGACATTTGTTGTTGTTTTTTTATTTTCAATGTTAGATGTTTACATTGCATTAAAATAAGGATATGGTATTTCAAAGTAACATCACACGATTGGGGCTAACAAAAGAAACAAAAGGACAAGAAACAAAAGGCAACCTTGGATATGTACAACGAAGAGCATGCATCCATTCATTGCAGGAATGGAGAAGAAAAGGTCTTCAATCGTAAGAACCAATTTGTTTTAAGAGCATCTTTAGCATCATATGTATATGTGTATTGATTCCATGTAGCTGTGGACCAAGATCTAGAGCTCTTTATCAATTTTAAATTGGATATATGAACTTCTAGGTAGAGTATTACAAATTCTGCACATCTTATGAATTTTTCCTTTTATTTTTTTTGGTTATGTATTAGCTATAACTAATAAAGAGCATTGTCTTTCTGCACCAAAATTTTGGTAATTAGCATGAGTTGCCTCAAAGATTGATATATCTTCACTTTAAAATTATGTACTTCATCATAAATGTATAACTATGAAAGGGGAATGGTTCAGTGGTCAATGCTTGTAGTGTGATTACACTTTAGTAAAAAGATTAGACCAAAGAGTGTATATATATCGAAAAGGATAAAGCAAACTTACATGTCTATCACATCAAATATCCTTTCGATATCAATACATATACATATCGTGAAAACAAAAGCTGCTACTTCATCTCAAGTAATACTTTCATATAAATAAAACTACCAGAACATTCTATATATTATGCATGCGAAAAAAGGCACTGGTTCTTTGATTTCACATAGATTGGATTGTAAGTGAAGCACAGAAGAGGAAAACGTATCCTATTAAAGTGTAATTCCTGCATTGTTACGATTGAGCAACTTTCTGCTATTGCTCTTAGTGGGCGTGTTTGACCTATCTTAACACTACAATAATATTTTCTTTATGCTCTTTCTTGTCTTTCACAATTAATAGTGAGATAGTACTATTATATTAAAGATAGATGGTTGCAATTATTTAAACTTTCAAAGTGGAAGGAGATTTCAGAATATGAAGTTTATGCAGGAAAGAGGCATGTGCATTTTAAAACTCTAAAACATCATCCAGTACAAACATGCCAACCAATCCACATTCCTATGGGATTCACAATGAAACTTCTTCAATAGCCTTTAGGCAATAGCAACATGGCAACAACGCACATAGTGATCTACATGCCCATGTTCTTTTAATAGCACGCAATCCAATAAAGTGTACCCAAAAATGACTCCACAACAATTATATATATATATATATATATTATAAAATGAGCCCTAGGATGGTAATATACAAATTCTTATCACAAACAAAAAGGAGGCTATATAACAACAGCAAGATAATTAAGCCTCTAGCTCCTTTCCTAACAGACTAGACTTACAGGTGTCACCTGAAATATTAAGAGCAACGCGATAGGATAAAAGCCTTAATAACCAATATTATACTCACCATGCATATTAATGTTTTTCAACATGTGCTAAGTGGAATAGATAAACAGATAATATTAGAGATGAAATCCATCATTCCATAACAAAAATTCCCAAGATTACTCCCATCAATCATCCAAAACTGTCTTATTTCCACCAACTAGACCAATGGGCTAAGTGACCATCCATGTTACTAGCCACTTGGCAAGCTCTCTGATCATATGATGAGGGTCGGCCAAAATTGTCATAGCACATGCCCAGACCATGGGTCTTTCTCCTTATTGAATTAGAGGGGTGTTACAGCCCCTTGTTTAACCAATGGGACAATGATAAGCTTACATCAAGACAGAACAACTAAAAAATGGTTACCTCTCACCAAGGAAAAAAATATCACAACAATTCAAACCCAGCATTCAAAGTCACAATTCACAATCAAACTACACAAATAATATAATCGCTAGTTAAAACAAAAGCCAATTGAATGGTTAACAACAAACATGGACGCTCTAATCCCCTCTAGAAACCCAAACTCTCATCATAACCATAATCCAAACCCTTCAACACTTAGCGTTCCAATAGCTCAAGTAACTCATTTAAATCAATCGCTAATGTCAGTCATTCAAATCAACCAAAACCCCTAATTTCATACTTAGGTTCTAACCATCAAAATACCCATTTGTCAAAATCAATTTCTACCAACAATCTAAACCGTAAAAACTTCAAATTTAACACATATTAGCATCACTCAATCATCAAACTCCCATTTATACCGTAAAATTATCAAATCTCAACAAAACCTAACTCAAAAGTGAAACTCTAACTCAAATCCTCATATAATCTCAAATCCAACAAACCTAAATAGATTAAACATTTTATCTAGTCCAAATATCACATTTAGACTCAAGACTTTGTCAATACTCAAACCCATTTCAAAATCCATCGACAACCTTGATTCCAAAATCTTCAAAAATATAGGAAAAATGATAGAAACAATATTAGAACACTTATTTTGGCATTAGGAAGCTTGAATCAACCCCAAAGGACTGAAAATAATTGCTCAAGCAAAACCCAGTTGTTTTGCTCTCCAAAAATCTTAATTTTCAGTGATGAAACAAGTCTTATGTATAGCTTATATGTTGTGTTCGCTGTAATAAACAATACCTTTCACCACAATGAATGACATAGAGGGTAAAATCTTTGTTCAACAGCGTTCACTACGGCGAACAACGCTTTTTGCCACAATAAATGACTCAAACCCGATTTCATGCTTGTTTATCAAAGTTGTGGTTACATTGAAATACTATATCTTGATTCAAAGATCATTCTTAGATGTTAATCGTTGATTTCAAGTATTAGACTTTGGTTCGTCTCATGTATAAGCCAAATAATATTCACCCAAGTCTTGTCATCTTGGATCATGTTCTATATCTTTTCTAGGTCAAGTTTATCCAAGATCAGTTCGAGTTACAAGTTTAATTTTCAATATTATTCAAATGCAACTCAAGTCATGTTTTCTACCTTGAGTCTACTCTTTACTTGGAAAGACATTCATATCTATATCATTTCAATCCGTGGTTATTCTTTGTTAATCGAGTCTCTCTTCATATCTTCGATACATCTCTATTTTATATAGCTTTCTCTAACTTAAACATGGGCTTTTAGAACTTTAATAAGTTGTTTCTAAGAGTGATTATGAGAATTAATTGATAAATTGGCTGATTTAATTACTCTTTTATGACTTCCCTAATTGTTTTCTCTATTAGCTATTACTAAATTATTTTATGGCTTATTTGTGCAAGGCATTTATGGGAATTTACATATTAGAGAAACTACAACTAAGGACCAAAGATATTGACAGATGAAGACCAACAAGCAAAAGTTACAATGAAGGACCAAGGGTTAAAATATGCCTTTTGGAGCCTCTAGACTAGATCTTCGATCTGATCTCATCCCTATCGAGGACTCGACTCAAACTCCATCTTCTTCTCTTACATTCTCATTTACGTCATTGATCCATATGAGATCTTCATTCTCTCGGCCTACCATCATCACACCATTCTTCATCGAGTCCTTGCCATCACTCCGTCTCGCTTCTCTAATCGTTACCATGGCCAGATTTATATTTGTGCTAGCTGGAGCTTATTTCAACGCCATGCACAGTTAAGTTTCCATCCTTCCATGGAGCTATGAAAAGGGGTGGAAACATGATGAACAACCTGACTTGTATTAGGCCTGGTCAGGCCAGGCCTATTAAGAATTATGCACAGGCATAGTCTAACTCACTAAGAGGCCTATTTAACCTGTCAAGCTAGTCTGAATCTATTGGAGATGTTGAACTCAGGACCTAAAAGTAAAGAAACCTTACAACTATACCAATGTATTTCTTTGTTACTTATCATGCATTATTTATAATTGGTCCGTTTGAAAAAGCGGTAGAGACGTACTTTTACGCAAGTCAAGGTAAATATGTGAAAGATATTGTCTCGTTTTATAGAAAAATACTGTTGAACGTTCTTTTGGGTGAGAGTTAAGTGTTTCCAAACAAGCACAATTTCAAACTTGCTTTGCTTCATAGTACAATTTTTAATAGTTAATTTTCTACATTTTTAACCCTGGGTTTTTCAGCCTATCTCTAATTTAGATCACTCTATCCTCACAAGTCAACATAAGAAGAACATATGTTGATTATTTGAAGTTTTACGGCTAGTGGCGATTCTTTATCTTGGAGGTGTTGAAAGTTTGTTGTATTAATAATATATATTTGATGTTTGTTAAATTGTTTTTTATTTGATCTTATCTTGTTGACTGATTAGATTCTAATATATTTTATTATGTATTTTCGATGATTTTAATTAATTATTCTATTGGAGATGAAGGCAAATCCAGTGTTCCTAAGAAGGAATTTTAGCTCATGAAATTAAAAAAAATAAAACTATAACTAAAACAGTCTGTTGTGTATTAATGTGTGAAGACATTCAAATTTCTTTGAATATAACAATAATAAAATAGTTTATCCTTCACAATATAAAATTTAAAATATAGAAACATGGTGTCATATAAAGAGAAAAAATTGAATAATAACGGATAATGTTACTCAGTTATTTTATTTTGTATGAATTTATGGATATTGATTGATGTATACTTTTGATGTCTTTCACTACTATAGGGGATAGTTTTTACTACTAAAATTCGCTCCTTTTTTAAAAAAAGGGAGTAAAAGATGAAGGCGATGGAATTTTTGTAATTATAACAAATGATTAGGCGCCCTTTTGGTGCCCTGTCATGAGAGAGGGCGCCGCGGAAAGGGCGCCAAAAGGGCCGCCCTATGGCGTCCTATCTGAGGATAGGGCGCAATAAGGGCTGCCCTATGGCGCCCTCTCTTCGGAAAGGGTGCCCTATTAAATTTACCTTCCCCCCATTTTTACATTCACTTGGTCCCCACCCATCTTTATTCACAGCGGTCCCCCAAACCCCACCTCTCCCCATGCCGCAAGCCCCCTGTCCCCCCAAACCGTCCTCGTCGTCCTCGTCCGTCGCTGTCGCACGCCATCGCCCGTCGCACGCCATCGCCCGCATTCGCCCCTCACACGCCGTCGCACTTGGAAAGACAGAATGCAAGCCATCGCCCCCCGTCGCATTCTCCCATCGCCCGCCTGTCGCACACCGTCGCACGCGTCGCCCGTCGTTTCACCAGTCACATTCGCCCGTCGCACATTGTGGTAGGCAACTTTCTTCCTTTCTCTTCATTTTTTTCTAATTTCTAAGTGATGATGTCCAAAGATTTGCATTAAAGTTAAAGCCTGAACGTATAATCCTTTCTGAGGTGCATGGAAAATTGTTGGACAACATCGTCGGTAAAATTGTTGAACTTAAGTTTTATGTTCAAAGTAGTGTTGCATGGAGAACATCGTCGGTAAAATTGGTTTCCAAGGCTAAAAGGATGGAAAAAGAAAAAGAAAAAGATGGATTTCACTTTTGTTTTGTTCTCCTTTTCTTTTCAATGATAAAGTGGTGGGAGAGAGACTGAGATACAATTATATATATGCTG
>JANTPZ010006619.1:0-13304 GCA_025593235.1 Vachellia pachyceras | reverse complement strand
TTTTTTTTTACAAAGCTATCCAAAAGGCCAAAAAAATCAAAAAGTGACTAATGATTTAGAAACTATGGATGATAGAGGTGAAACTATGGTTCTGGAAGAAGTTGGGTTGACGAGACTTTTTGAGAAAATCGATTCCCCATAATCCCATTTTCCCAATCATAACAAATAAGTGCATGTAATGTCAAGTAAGTATAGTATCAAGGAAGGATTCAAGAAACTACTAGCTCAAGAGTTAAATATCTCCATAGGTATCGATCCTTTTTGGAAAGTGCTATGGTCAATTAAGTTACCATATAAATGCTTTGTTGTTTATTTGGAAACTTCTACACAAGGCTTTACCTACTGTTAACATTATGAAGGATCATCACTTGAATCTGCAAGACCAATGTTTATTTGGAAGTACTTGTGATGAAACTCTTGAACATATTTTTTCTCATGCCCTTTTGCGCAACCCATATTTTTTTCTTGGACTTAGCTGAAAGATATGATTGCTCAGCTCAACTTGGATGGTCATGAAGGAATGCTTAAAGGAATCACAGTACTACTGAACTTCTTTTGGTTAAAACGTAACCAGGCCTTTCATCGAGGAAAGATTGATCAACCCACGACACTGGTCAAAGAAATCATCTCCTTCATCTCAATAAGCCACTTGTCTTTCACTGAAGATTCTATGAAGGAACCTATGACTTAGAACTATCACCCCTCTTTCATAGGCCATGATTCAAGGAAACAATGGAGCATCATCATGAAGAAATCCAAACATGGCTCATCCCCAGTTATGGTGAAGTTTTTATTTGTACATATGACATGCCATTACAATGGTTCGGGACAAATCTATGGTTATTTTGTTTAAGAACATCTTTGTGCTGAATCATCAACTCTGGTCTTCTCCAATTCGATTTGTGTAATCTAAACATTGCACGAATTCCACAGGAAGCACCTTTCAATTGACTCCTTTAAAGTATCAATGACCAGCACAATACTCCTGCACATTATATAATTTTTGCAGTGTTTTGATGAAATCTCCTTTAGTGTAGTATCATTAAAGTCTTTTAATAGATTGTGTAATGTTTTCCCTCTTCATTATAACTGCTATCGTCTGTAAGGTTATTTCCTCCTGTTCATATAATTTTGTCTTTCATAAAAAAAGTGCCTGCTAAGTAACATTTAAAATCACGATTATAAAAGCAGAGTAGATAAACAACCTACTAAAATTTAAAATAGTTTTTAACTTCCAAAACTGTGGTTCTGTTTAATTCATCCAAACAATATCTTTTTCTTTAAATATATTTTGACAAGAAAATCATGGTTTAAGAGTTGAAAACTATAGTTTTTCAAAAGCTTTTTCTTTCGTCTTTTCAAAATCTATTATTTAAAATCATTTTTATTAAATTTTTTTTGCAAGACTATTATCCAAAAAAACTAATTCAAACACACGAAAGTAAACATTTTCAACTGCAAGCTCCTCATGTGGGTTGAACCAAACGCCCCTATGTTATGTGTTGCTTACTATGTAAAGGGTTTTTTTTCATGGTGATAGACGTGTACAGAAAAAAAATTAGAGGGATAGTAATTTGATACTTTGCTTATTTGGTAAAGTTTATATACTCCTCAAAAACACGTTCAACATTGTATTTTCGTAAAATGAGATGATCTCTTCCACGTATTTATCTCGACTTATGTAAAAGTATTTCCCTTGCGTATTCCCAAACGGACGTTAATGAAATCCAACCCCTGAACCCTCATGGTAAAAGAGCCTCTTTTTTTTTTATGAAACATGGTAAAAGAGCTTTGGTACCTCTACGTTAAACCTTTTTTGTTGGTCACCCCGTCTATTGAAGTTTTACTCCAACTACGTCTGAACCCAATCCGCATTATGCGTTTGGCAGTGTTGGGTGAGTTTCCCTATAAAAACTTCTCTATTGCTTTCCTCTTCGGAGCCGAATCGTGTGTGTTCCTCCTGGCTGTTGGCAGCTAGGTTTTTGCTTGTGGGAGAGACAAGCATGGCATCATTTGGGTCTCTCAAATCAGCAATTTTTGAGAGAGAAGAGAGAAAGCAGTGCGTTTAATGATTTTTTAGTTCTTCAATTGTCTGTGTTATTGCACTCGCTTTCTTGCCTAATTTTTCATTCCATTTAACGGTACTGTAGGCAATACCAGGCACATATCCGAGGGCTCAATGCTTATGATCGGCATAAGAAATTCCTAAATGATTACGGTATGGTAATATATTAAAACTGTAGTTTCATTTATACAGCATTTGGGAATTGCCCTTTTTTCCAATCTTACATCTTCAGTCTGTTTTTTCTATTTAACTTTTCGTATTTGGTTTGCTCAAGGTTTGCTTGAGTATTGCAAATGTGTGTTTCTTAAATTAAGTGACGTGATGATTGTGATTTATTAGTGCTAAAATGCTTAATTTTTCTAGTAGTTTTGGATACCTCAGAAAGGAACGGGTAATACACTAGTCGTCCGACTTGATTTTTCGGGACTATTTCAGTGGACACATTGTCAGGAAAGATAGAAGTATTTATTTCCCTGTTTGGATTTTCTTTGGTCGTGATATACTGTTAAACTCCAGACATTTGATCAGGTGTCAGTTGGACGAGGAATGGACACAAAGGAAATTAAGCAAATTTTGAGTTCTTGATTTGTTGGGTCCTTATTGTCCTAAAGCAAGTGGATGATGAACAGTCTCCTCCACTGAGAAGAAAGGAGGCTACAATCATCCTCACATCCCCCTTTATTTTATAATAACTAGAGCTGTAGATTTTTTCCCCTTCACTGAGACCTAGTACCATCTCACTGAGACCTAGTAACATAATTCAGTAGTTTATTCGTCTGAATTATTTCTTATCTTTAACGTCTTTTGTGGATTGCTGATTGATCACAATACGTTCCGTTTGCTAATTACTATGTGGAAAATTTAATTGGTTTTCTACTGCCTGGCAATGGCTGTATTATGTTTTGACTAGTCCTCTAAGTTCTAAGTATCCTCTATTGGTGTCACAGTTAGCTTCTATGGTAAAGAAAAACCTTCCAATTCACGTTTGCCTATTAAAACAGATAAAGACACACTCAGAGAAGGATATAGGTAAGTTCATTATGGGTTTTGGTTGCTATTTGTTTGTGATATTGCTGAAGGCGTAAGGCCCAAAGCTTATCTCAACATCTACTCATCATTTTCCCAATATGTGGATTTCCTGAATTTCTGATGTTTTTAATTCAAATGCAATGCAAGATTCATACGCTCTGAAGAAGATGATATGGATCCTTCATGGGAACAAAGGCTGGTGAAACGTTACTATGACAAGCTTTTCAAAGAGTATCCTCTACAACTTGATCCTTGGTTTACTGAACTTACTGATATTGAAAGAGAACTGGCTGGTTTTTCTGTTTCAAAATTTTCAAAAAAAAAAAAAAAACCTGTATTACTTGATCTTGATGTAATCTTAGACTTTGATTTTCCTTTGGTTTACCAAGTTGACGGAATCTGCATCATGCCCAATTCAATGATAATGCTGCTCATATTTAGAAAACTCAATAGATTTTATGCCTGCCAGTTAACTTGCATTTCTGCTTGCCACAAGTAGCCTTCTATAGGAAAAATGTTTTGCTAAAAAGGGCTAAATAAAACTGTGATGGCTAACTGACATTACCACTGATTTATACTGTTGCATGCCATTTGTGGAGTCTGAGCATGTTCTTCCAAATTGCTTTATATAAGCTCCATAGGCTTCTCTTTTACAAGCATGGCTAGCTAGACACACTTATTGTATCTTTCTTGCTAAAATCTTCTTTCAATTTTCTTGGGCTACTAAAATCTTCATTCATTGATCCACAAAAATTCAGCTTATTCACTTTTACGAGCCCACCTATTTTTCTCTCTATTTGATGTTAATTCCATCATTATTTGGACTGATTGATTTAGAGTTATCCTATGTGCATATCATGCTATATAAGTTTCTGAATGTGCTTATGAAGAGCTTTAGTGAATAATTTGTGAACCTTGACCGTCTTTGATGGTCGTAGTTTTGCCATTGTAAAATTATGTGCTGCTTATTATTTCGTTTTTCCTAAAATGTTCTATTTTTTGTGATGCCAAATCCTCTTGTTTGCTTGTTGCCTTAATAAAATATTCTAAAGATATTGCATCGCTGATATGTCTCATTACAAGAGTGGCAAGGTGATTTACTTCATGTCTATGGAACTTAGTCCTACTTTATTCCGAAAAGCTGCCATCCTTTTGTTGTTTCTTCTTTTATATCATTTTGTTGTTTGGTAACTGACCCTAGGGATTTAGTGTTTTTATTTGCAATCTGATCCCCTACTTTCGTTCTCAAAGGGCTCCTCTAGACATATATAGGTTTCTACTTTGGGCTATTTTTGAACTCATTGTGCGCTTCAGGTTTAGGGTAATTGATACATGTTGACTATAATATTTGCTTTTTTAGTTTTATAAAAGTTATATTTTCCTGGACAGAGATAAGTCATTTTTTATTGCTTTAATACACTCGTATTAAGTAATATTTATGTAACCATTTGAAATCCTGAGACAGGAGATTCTGGTATAATCCCAGTTTCATGGAATTCTGGTGGTGGAGGTGCTTCACTTTTATTTCATTAAAACTTTCAGTGACTAAGTGCATTTTAAATTTCATATTAATACTGGCATATTCTTGTAGATTGGCCTCAGATGGAGGACAGAGAAGGAAGTGATGTCTGGCAAGGGTAATGACATTTTGCTGGCCACCGATGAATCATTTTTTCCCCTTGGTTCTACTTGCGCATTTTGGTTTGTGTGACTTGTATACATTTCTTTCTTTGCAAAGAAACTTGTCTATTTAAGTTCATGTTCAACATATCAAAATTTATTTGTTTTAGACTTGTAATATTGTTAACCTAACAATGAATTCAATGAGATACAATTTAAGTGCATAAAGTTTAAACTTTAAAATCATCTAAGTATCCAAATGCATTGTCACCGGTCCTTTTAGAAGAAAATTGATCATTATAATTCATTGCTATTATTATTTTAAGCCTCAAACAAAATATATTGGGTTTGGTAAAATCATGTTTTATGTAATGTATCACTCATTGTTTTTGTTAACAAGTTGTCCAAACTTGCTTCACTAAACCTCTAGCAGTATATGCATGCTTATTCTGGAGATCATGCTTGTACATGTACTTTATTTTCTGATTTTCTTGTCTATTTCATTCATGCTGTTATGGAAATGGTTGTCTCAAGTTTTATATAGTTTTAAAAATGGCTCGAATCATGTTAAATTTAAAATTGATTGGCTACACAACTTTGCAGGCCAGTTCATATGTGGGAACAAACATTGTAATGAGAAAGATGGCTTAGCAAGCTATGAGGCAAGTTTTTCTTATCATCCATTAATCTATTTCACTAGTCTGCTATGTGCCATATCTTGGCTTGGGGTTCAGATGTATTAGTTTAATTCTGTATAGGCATGCCATATACTATATAACTTGTCTCAATGAGAGTGAGATTGAAGGAGTATTGATTTAATGGGGGGAGAAGAGCTTGATAGATGAAAGAATAAAAAAAAACACGCACACACACATACACACAAAAGAAACGAAAGATGTGGTGAAGGAAGGAGTTGATCTATTAAAAAGGTATTCATACTTTAGAATGGGCTTACTTGAAATGGAAAAAAACTGCGATTGGAAGATACTCAGTCCTTTTTTTAATTCCTTTGCTTGTCATATGATATCATTGTCTTTTAATTTCTTGTTTTTATAGATGGGTTATACCATGTCTTGCCGAAAACTTTTGCCTGAAACTAAGTCATTGTGGTTTGCCTCATCTTATTTGATGTTCCCATTTCTTTGCATTCTTCACAGGTGAACTTTTGTTACTTTGAAGCTGGAGAAGACAAACAAGCCCTAGTCAAGTTGGTAATCTGTGAGAGGTGAGTCACTATATGCTGCTACTAGCTTTGTTACTTATCATGATATTCATGAAAATTCGGTCGTTAAATCAGTGGATCATGGACAGGAGGTTTCTAGCCTTTGCGGTGAAAGTTTGCACAGCCCCTTTCTTTCCCTAAACGAAGAATTTCCAGTGGGATGGAAAAAACATACTTCGCCTGAAATATTTATAGGAAATATGTTTCACAATAAATGTATAAAATGTGTCCATTGCAAATAATCCATAGACATACATCCTAAAAGTCCATGTATTTTTTTTTACCAAACTGTCCATGTTGGAGCTGCTGTGGAATTTCATAGTTCGAATTGAATCACTTTTTTGAAATCGATTTACATTTTGAAATGTTAAATCTAAGTGTTGTGACTGAAACTCTTCTCGTTTGGGCATTGTTATGAAAATTATTGTGTCAAATAACAAAAATTGATGTTTGAAAGTTTTAAAGTGTGGATAAAGAAAGTGAATATTCTTGAATGTAACGTAGTAGTCATTGAATTCTGACTTACATGAGATTTTGTATTTACAGGACAAGATTATGAGATGAGTCATTAAATACTCGTATAATCATGGAACAATATTCTACAAAACCTATAAGATATGCAATAAAACACACTAATACACACTCACTATCTAGTTCACATACTTACATCATAATAGGATGATTTTGATACTTTCCTATTTTGGTAGAAGATTTTGACACCCTATTAAAATAATAGAAGTTCAGGCATTCACTTAATTGATCTTCGAAATCAACTTTGAGATTGTGCTGGATGGGAAGATTTTGTATTCACTTTTGTACAGAACACTAATAATCAGGAAGTTAGAGGACTTGAACAGAATATTGGAAATGCGCTACAATTTTCCTGGGCAAAATGACTTCTTTTCTTAATTTTCATTTTATTGGTGCTAAAGATGTGCTGAGAAGCTTCATTACAAGAGGAGGAAAGAGAGAAAAATTAGAAAAAAGAGAACAAGAAGACAGCCGAAAGAGGTAAGGATTTTGTTCCTGTCTCTATTCATATTTTCCACTCAGTCGATAACAAGATATGAGATTGAGTCCTTTGATTTGTAGGAATTGATCAAAGAGTGATGATGATTTAGGTGAGGTTGACGAAAGCAAAGCGAAGAGACGAAAAGGTTTGATGTTGCCTTATTTTAGAAGCAAATCACAGTTTTACATAGTGGCAATGTGCTTCCGATCCTGTATTTCAATAGTTGCTCTATATTGCGTGGTTTCCAGAATTACTTGGCCATTTGTTTTCTACGAAAACAAACTTGCTGCAGATAAAATATACATCAAAGTGTTTGTACTCATGCATTCTGTAAAGATGCATTTCATGTTTTTCGGTTGGAAGGTCTGACTGGGATTAATGAATTGAGGGTATCTTCATAAAGAAAATGAAAACGATTATCTTGGTTGACTGAAGTTTGTGAAAGGATCATTCTGAAAATGATTTTCTGGTCATTGACACTGTATGCTGTTGTTACATGGGGCTGAGGCCCATTTGGGGGGAGGTTATTCTAAACATCCTTAATTGTGTTTGTGGGGCTTCATCTTGAATATGTGGCTGTCCCTTCTGACGAGGGATTTGAGTCCATGTTATCATTACTTTTTGTTGGTTGCTTCAGATGTACATTAGCTGAGTTGTTTCTTAGCATGAAAGTAATAAGTAGAAGCACAAAGTTTTTTTAGGAACTGGTGATTATGTTGATAGATTTCTTAATTTGCCAGGCTTTTGCTAGTTAGTACAGATATGTTTTCCTTGATTTGGTTTCAATTGTGGATGTTCTTGTGCTGGTTCGGAACATGATCGTAACTGCAGACTGGGCTTGCCTAAGTCTTGACTTGATTCTTAGCTGAATGTATGGAAATCTTTTTTTACTTCAAGAATGTTTGGAAATCCTTTCTACTTGCCTCTGTTAAGCTGATGATTTTTGCTTATTAACAGGGAAAAGGGCTTCAACTTCTGCAAGTGATCATAAAATTGACGATGACGATAACTTTGACGAATTTCTTGAGGGAATGTTTCCGTGATCTCAGCAGATTGATTGTATATCCTCTAGACCGACGTTGGACGAGAAACAAAATTTTGGGTTCTGTTGGGGAGACGGGAAAGTGGACCTTTAGGTAGATGTCTCTAGTACAGAATTGGGAAGATCACAAATGCCTTTTTGAGGAAACTATTACCTCTTAACTCTGCAGTCACACTAAACATAGTGCTCGTACTGTATTTTTGTACAGCTCGGATAATGCGATTTCTTTTTTCTGATCAAGCTCCCTTGCTTTTAACTGATTGCAAGCCTTTCACCACAATGGATCCTCTAGAGTTAGAAAATGGGATCTTCTCAATATAGAAGCATGTAAAATGTTTTTGAAGTGTGTGTGTGAGAGAGAGACATTGAAAAAGGCACGTTGCTCACCAAACTCCCATTGCCATTGTTTTGGACAGTTCAGATTTCATTTCGCGAATAAGCATTGATGTTCATTTTTGAGATGGCCATGAAATCTGAGTTCCTTTCTTGGGTACAATTTCAAATTTCACCAAACACTTGCCGTTCTATGTATGGATAACTAGATTTAAAGGGTAATCTCTAACAATGAGTTTACAAATGGGATTGTGATCTCCCATTCATTTGAAAGTTTTTATGCCATTAGGCTAAAAAGCCATTGGGCTGTTGGCAACTAGATTGAAACCAATAAGAAGCATCTTTTGATGCAAAAGAGAAAGCCTTCAATTGTTTGACTCGTTGAATCTTTCATCATCATATTGAGGACATGAATTAGAATATGTTGTGACAAAATTGAGTAAAAGAGGGTGAAGCATTATCAGTGTGGGACACATTGACCACAACTTGACGCAAGAAATGAATCACTGACCACAAAAATTGGGGGGAAAATACACATAAATATAAATGCCTCAACTTCATTCAACAATCATCTTTGAAAAAAAATTCAAAGTTAGTGTTTTTATTCTTTGGAAGTAAGACTTGGGGAAAAGTGCAAGAAGAGCAAGGTTTTTTTTTTATAGGAGGGTCACTGTCCCTTGTCCAAATTCTAGTTCAGAAGGAAATGTTAGTAGGGTCCTCTCTATGGCTTAGATATTAAGCTGTCATAAGAATCATTACTTTCCTTTGAATTGAGAGTTTAAAACCAAGAAACTCACACTGCAAGCATACATTCCTTTTTTGGGTATTCTTATGTAAAAGTAAAATTCATGCATACACGCTTAATTATATATGCTTCAGTACCTCAATCATGTCACATCATGCCTTGTACCCTCCTAATTATTGGACTCGTTTGGAAAAACGATGGAAAAGTACTTTTACGCAAGTCGAGGTAAATATGTGAAGGAGATTATCTCGTTTTACGGAAAAACACTTTTGAACATACTTTTAGGCTCCTGAAAAGCTTTGCCAAACGGAGCCATTATTATAGATATCAAATTCCTTTGACATGAAACACAATGTAGTAGTATATATTATTACACTCCATTGAGATGTGGCATTACATTCTTTTTTAAAAAATAATTGTTGCAAAATTTCCCATTATAAAATTTATTGTCTACATGTATCTAAGGACTCAATTTTGAGTGGGATGCAATTCATCTTCATTTGTGTGTAACATATCTTTAATTATTTGGAAAACGGTAGGTATGTTGCATATAGTTAAAAGAGTCGCATCTGCTAAAAATATGTTACATATGTTTACTCAAACAAATTTTATTTACTTTTAAGTAATAAGTTTTGTGAAAATCCCAGCAATTTTTTAAGATATATTCTCATTTTTTGTAGTCCATACTCGTATGTCTAAACAAAATAACATTATTTTTCGTTAAAAAGATAATTTAATGTGTGTTTGATTTATATTAAAAATTATGATAATAATAATTTTCATCAAATTAAGTTTTAATTTTTTAACGTTAAACCAAACAAGATTATAAGCTTTTAATTCTAAGAGAAATCCTTGTGTGGGATGGTGCATCACGTCATTTGTGCACTCTCCAATAAAAAAAAGATCAAGTTACCTTTCTGTGGGCCCTGCATGTTTTATGAAATTTCTCTTTTATGCTATTTTTAAAGCAAAGTGAGACATACAGGAGATAGTTGGAGCATTTTAATAAGAGAGAGCATAAATGATATGATCCCAGTGCACATAGGAATTTCTCTAATTTTAAATGATCACAAAAATCTATTCCAAATTAAGAAATAAAAAGCTTATAATCTTGTAATTTAGTGATATTATTAAAGCTCCTTAATAGATGAGTTATGGACCATTAGAACGTGCCCCTCAAATTCCATTCTTTTAATAAAAAGTTATGAAACAAAAAGTCATTGACACGTGCATGTTTGGAAATTTGTTGGGAGAAAGGAGTTACGGATTTTGAGATGATTTTACCGATTTATGATATACTTTTTACGGATTTCAAGATGTTTTTTATAGGTTCGAGATTCTTTTATCTTGACTTATGTGTTCCGTTTGAAAAAAATGTTTACCAACCAAGCACATTATAAAGCTTCTCTGGGTTTGATCCGGCAGGCATATCAGGCCATTAAAACCTACCTCCATTTATTTTTTTTTTTGGTAAAAAAAGGAACTTGTGGAGGGAGGCTCAGCTATAGAGAAACACACACACCCATTGCCCATGGATCCACCGGTAAAGGTTGTACTTTCTCACTAAATGGAAGGAGGTTCGATCACCATCGTGATGTTTGGGGAGGCATCCTAACTCCTGGGTGCTTAGGTTAACGCCTGAGGGTAATTGACGGCTCGTCCTATCCGATATTGGTATACCTAAGAAGAAAGGAAATTTCGCACTGCCATTGACATGTGGGTGAGCCAATCCTTACATAAAATTTATGTATAAAAAAGCACACACACTAGAAGTCAAATCTGAAAGTAGAATTAGGAGTTCATATAATCAAACATGTACCTATAGTCCTGTACTTCAGTGGGAAATACAGTAAGTAAGTAAGTAAATAAATAAATAAAAAAAGAACATGATTTGTGTGTACTTTTATTAAGGTACAGTGTTTGTGGACCAAAAAGAAATTATGGTACGCAGTTGTGCATGTGTGTGGTTCAGCTCTTTGCCATTCAACACCTTCCTTCCTTGCCACGTGTTAGGCTTCAGCTTACTCACCACCCACCATCCCTTTCGGGTCCCTCTCACCCCACACGTGCCTCACCCACGTGTCTTCCATACTTTCTACACGGGTTAGTTATTTTTTACATAAAGTTAATTAATTGATATATTTAACATTTTTTAAATTAATGTACCTGACTTATAATTGAGATATAATATAATATAATATAATACACGTAAGTACTTTATAATATATATTATAATTAACTAATTTATTTAACTTTTTTAATTTTCCTAAAAAGTTAACTGATTCTTATATTAAAGATTGAAAATAATATTAAGTAAGGGCATGATGAAATATGAATGTAAAATTAGAAATCATACTAGCTGTGCTTAGTATGTAGAGTTACCTGCTCTGTATTTAAACATAAAACTTCATCTGTAGTATAAACTTAACTATAAATAAGATTTAATATATAAGATGAGAGAAGAATTTTTAAGGAGAATCAAGTTAGGTCTTAGTCTCACAACTAATGACATATTATATTTAAGATTGAATATAAATTTTCAACTAACTTTAATATTAAAAGAAAAGATGGGTATGGTTTTCTTTGATATAATAAAAAATAAATTAACATTTTTATCATTCATTATAATTATTATAATCATATAGTACAATGCCAAGGACATATCGCCTCAGTGGCACTGGCACCACCACCTCCCCATTGATGGGGAGGTTTGGTATTATAGTTTTTGTGTGAAGCTTTATGAATAAAGATTTGGTATTATAGTTTTTGTGTGAAGCTTTATGAATAAAGAATGGATATGTGAGTGCATAAAAAAATTAATTTATATAATCCCTTCTTCATATTGAATAAAAGCACTTCAGTTTGAATATTATAATAAAAGTATATACTATAAAATGTGAAGTGGAGCTAATATTAACATTGTAATAATTAATTTTGTTGATAAATAAAAATACTAAATAAGTTTTTATTTAACCATTAATATAGTTTATAAAATAATTCTAATGGTTAATTTGCATTCCGCACCTTGAAGTAATTTTCAGGTGCATACAGTATCTTAAAGTATTTTGTAATGCATTCAACACTCTAAAATATTTTTCCAAATGTATTGAGTTAAACTAATTTTTTTATATATTTAGCACCATAAATTATTTTTTAGATGCGTCTAGAACCTTAAAATATTTTTTAATCCATGTAACACCAATGTATAAAAATTATTTCGGGGCGTTTGATGCATCCAAAAATATTTCAGTGTATTGGATACACCTTAACCTTAATCTTGAGTATGATTCTTTTAGATATATTCCATTCGTTGATAAATAAAGATATAAATTAAATTACTTTTTTTGTTAAGAAAATACAAAAAAAAATCATGTTATCATTATTCTTATAATTCAATAAATTTATAAAGATTAATCAGTGTAAAAATAATAAAATATTAACATTCCTGAAAAGCATAATGTTAATATTTTAAGTTCGTTTGTTAGAATAAATTTAAACTAAATATGTAAATAAATAAGACTTAATACTCAGGTGAATTGAATTCAATCGCAGCACAAAACGTCGTTTGACAGCTTGCGTGGGAAAACGACAGGCCAAGAAAGGAAGGTAAGCTAAGCCGTCTAAACGGCCGTTAAGTTGGTGGAGCGTTGACAAATAATGATGACTTCTTCAGGGACCGACTACGTGGCAGCTATCTAGGTCTTCTTATGGGGACCACCCTTGTCGTTTATGATTAGACACGTTGTACACCTTGGGACAGGTGTCAGCATGCAGGAGAAAGCTTTTAATTTTCTGACGCCCAATAATAAAATAATTAAAAATTAACAACTCTATATTTAAGAAAGTCATACAAAATTAGAAAAGTTAAAATCGTCTCTATCAATCAATGATCAATAGTGTGAGTATATATATATATATATATATATAAAATAAAGTGCCTCAGTTAGGTTAGCTCACTAATGAGATAGACCATTTTTTATGTCCAAATTACCCATTACACGACAGTATCAAGTTGGCGAATCCTATTTATTTTTTAAATTACTCTATTTTAATTTTTTTTGCTTATCATCAAATTATAATTAATAAAAAATTTCTTTAAAATAACAATTAGTTTATGAATTTATCAAAATCTGAATACATAATATCATGTGATATTTTTCATGCTAACTATTCTTCAAGCGAATTTTAAATATAACTCTCCGTATGCGTGTTTAGAAAGTGATTTACAATCATGTT
>JANTPZ010006618.1:0-11997 GCA_025593235.1 Vachellia pachyceras | reverse complement strand
GTGTTGGCTTCTGCTATCAGCTTACACTTGCAGTACTCCATGACAGCATTGTTTTGAAAAACATTTTTAGCCTAATGCTCGAGTACTAACTTCCAATACTCGAGCATTGTCAACACTCTATGCCAATGCTTGAAGTGTTTACTCAGAGTATTGATTAAAAACTCATTTCCAAAGAGCAGTACTCGAGTGCAACAACATAGTACTCGAGTATTGACAACACTTTATGTCAATACTTGAAGTGTTGCCTTAGAGTATTGAATTTTCTTAAGATCAAAAGGTGCAGTGCTCGAGTATTGAGTTCCAATGCTCGAGTACTGTCAGTACTTTGACACAACACTCGAGTGACTATGAAGTATTTAATCAACATGTTCAAACTTGGATTCTGAAATCATTTTTGCAATCTTTCATCATAATTTTGTTATCATCAAAACAAGGTTCCAACATAATTTTTTACACATTACATATATTGGGGGCTATATATATACAAATTTTAGTACGAATTAACGATTTCCCTCGGCACGAATCAACGATTTCTATGGCGGTAACCCAATTCCAAATCCCACATCCATATGTCAGTGAATTACAAATCAGCAAAATTATTTTTAAATAAAAATTATTCAAATCATTTCTTAAGATATTTCTATCGTTTATGTCCCTACCTTCGCTTCTTCATTTTAAATAATTAATACTAATGAATTATTTGACAGAAATTGGAAGATAATATAAAAGATTTGTGTACACCAAAAAATTAATGGTGTGAGACAAAAAAGATAAAAACCATTTTATTTAATTTATACTGTAAGTGTTAAAAATGAACTGTCCAATGATATCTATTCAATATATCTAATAAATTAGCCCTAGATAATAAAATAATCATATACACTTGCACAAAGAATGAAACAAATCAACAACTACGATTAGATTGATATGGAAACCATAGCCCAGACTGATCATCCCATTGATTCATTGGCAGCAGTGCAATTTGATGATGGAAAGAACGATATGGGTTCTGGAGTTGAATATTTAAAAGAATATGTGAGCCAGCTTGATACATATTTCTTGGTGATGACTACTGATTCGGCAGAACTGCGTGATGAAATGATGGTGGGGTGGATTGATGGGATTGAACATCTGAAGGCAATTGATGTGTTGGCAGTGATGGATGATTATGCACTGACGAGCACGATAAGTGAGGGAAGAGATGCGGGTTTGAAGAGAGAAGATGGTTCACATAGTCAGAGTTCAAGTCTTTTAAGGTGACCTCGTGAATGCTTGCCCTTCTCTTTCGATTTGGGTCTCTCACACTTTGGCGAATCTTGAATTTCTGAGCGTGGCTTCCCACCTGAACTGCGTCTCTTGTCACCACCGCCTTTTTAGAAATGTCCGTCCATTTTCCCCACCCATATGTTTCCACACCTAGCAGGAACAGCCTGCTCCGTTCAAAATCATTTAAATAATGATCATATTCACACTCATATAAAGAACAATTACTATGAACATAAATACCGGTATCACAATCAATAAAGAAAAAAAATGTTATAGAGCATCTTCTTAATCCGTTGATTGCATGAGGGTACAAAGTAAAAACCTTTGTATCAACAAAGATAAGTTTATTTTAAAAGTAATATAAGCATTCATCATGAGCTCGTTTACACATTCATCTTATTTATAGATACACACTCATACAAAGAACAATCATAATAAAAACATATAAGTTTCAAAAAAAAAAAGAAAGAAATATTTGGGAATGTAATGTTGATCCCTCGATTAAATGAGAGTAAAAAATAAAAAATTGTATGAAAGAAATTTAATTCAATGTATTATAAATGTTCATCACGAGCTCGTTTATATATCCATCTTATATAGACAAGCACTCATACGAAGAACAATGATTATAAAAATGGATAACAATGTCACAAATAAGAAAAAAAAGAAAGAAATATTTGGAAATGTGTTGTTCAAAGTTTAATTTGTTTACTTACGTGTGTTCATCCAAAGTCCAAGTGGTGACCTTCTTCCTTTTAGGTGGCTGATCATTGGTGACGAAGGAGGAGGGCTGAGAATTAGTGAGCTGAACTGGTGGCTGAACCCTGCTCAACTCAATATGGTGAACCTCCCGAAACATTTCTTCATATCTTTGGAAGATAATCTCTTTGGTGCAACCGATCTCCTCCGCAATCTCGTCCCACCTATTAGGGTCACTCTCAAGATACCACAACAAAGCGGCTCTAAAGTGCAAGTCCTTCTCCATACTCCAATCCATCATGAACTGGCATATTTATATTTTAATATTAAATCAATTCACTTAGTATATTGGTGGAAAAGCAAAATTGGTACATATAAATTTATTATATTGAATTTTTTTAGTTGGTTAAAAAAGTTAAATTAAATAACAATACTTAGTTTCCCCTCCCAATCTATGTGAGGCTTCACATCCAACCTCATAGGGATCCAGCGTCCTTGCTAGCACATTGACTGGAGGCTTGGCTCTAATACCAATTGTAACATCCACATAACCTTCCCTCTCATGAATATTATCTCTTTGCAAACAGAGCAGGATTTTGTTTCTCTGGGTTTATAAAATAACCCAGAAAATGCCTCTATAAGGAAAGGTATTCATGCTCTTATAAGACATACTTCGTTTCCCTTACCAATAGATGTGAGACTTCACAATATACATACATATATATAACAGAATAACGTGTGTGTATCGTGTTGCATTGAAAGAGAGAGAATGACCTATATTTAAATTGCGTACAAAAATTGATTAATACATGTTCTTACCTTCGTAGCAAGCTGCGCGGCTGAGCCAAAAGGCAACTAGATTTTCAACTCGCGAAGTTAATGGTATGATCATAAAGGTGTTAATGAATATAACGGGGGCAATATATATACACAAATTTTAGCGAAATTATTTGAAAGAAAATTGGCGCCCATGAACGAATTATATGGCGGTAACCGAAATAACATAAGTTCAAATTGTTTACTAACTTTTGATAAATAAAAAATTGTTTACTAACCAGAATTCTGTGGCGGTAACGGGTAACCCAACATATATATATAAGTCTTGAGAGTAATATATATATATATATATATTACAAAATTCTGTGGCGGTAACTACGTGAGGGTACAAAGTTATTTTTAACAAAATTTATTAAAATACCAATTCCAAATCCCACATCCACATGTAAGCAAATTACAATTTAACAAAATTATTTTTAAATAAAAATTGTTCAAATCATTTCTTAAAATATTTCTATCATTGATGCCCATGCTTTCACTTAATCATTTTAAATAAATAATACTAACGATTGTTTGACAGAAATTGAAAGATGATATAAAAGATTTGTGTACAACAACAAAATTAATAGTGCAAGACAAGAAAGATAAAAACCATTCTATTTAATTTATATCTCATTGTTAAAAACTCTAACACCAATTGTAACATCCCTAGAAGTCTCATTCGTAAATATTGTCTCTATTTCAAACTGAGTCAGGTTCTATTTCCCTAGGTTTCTACAAAGAAGGTATCTGCACACTTGCAAGTTATGTTTCTTTTCCCTTCCAAACCGATGTAGTTCACAATATACATATACATATATAACAAAACAACATGTGTATGTATCTTGTTGCATTGAGAGAGAGAGAGATAAAAATTGCATACAAGAATTGATGCTCCATACCTACGTAGCAAGCTGGGCAGCTGAGGCAAAAGGATATGCGGTTTTCCAGTCGCACGCAGAAGAACAATCGAGTGTGTCACTTGTGTTTTTTATGAATATACTGAGGGGTATATATAGAGATATGGGAGAGAATATAATGACTGCTTACTTTCCGCACACTTTGATTTAAAATTTAAATCTGATATGTTTTGATTTAAAATTGAATAATTACTTTCGTCACCCAATTAAAAATGACTTGTTTAAATCTATATTAACCTGTCAAAGGTGAATTAATAGGTGAAACTTGGTGAATTAATTAAAAATATCATTTTTAATTAACCAGTCAAAGCTCAATTAAAAATGATACTTTGACTTAAAATTGAATAATTACTTCCGCCATCTGCTTCTCTTCATGTTTCTTAACACTTCATATATTTTTTTTCTAAAGTTTTAAATTTAAATCAATTTCATCGGTTAAATTTAAAAAGTGAATGTTTTATCATTAACATCATTTGTTTAACTTCAAGAAAAATGTTAATCATAATTCTCCTATTATAAAATGCTATAATAGACTTAAAATTGATTATTTATTCAGGCAAAATAATTATTTAATATATTTATTTTATATTTTAAAATTTAATCAAATTTATCATTATTTAATTACATAATTACCATTTAAATTTGGTAAGATATTATTTTCTATTAAATAAAATTAATAGCGTTAATAATAAAAGATAAAAATTACAGGGATAAACAACTTATTACAGTTTATCCTGTTCTTGTCCTCATGTAGCCGTCATTTTTCGGATAAGCTTCAATTGCCATCTCATTAATTATAAACACTCAAACAGCGGTCAACAATGTGATTTCCCCTCTCGGAGGAAACAAAGCAACATCTGATTTCAATTACTCCCTAGGGAGCACTACTGAAAATTTAAAATTATCTGCTTACCAAAAATATAAAATTACCATTGCAATTCCACCCTAAACTGTCTGAGAGACAGTTACAGAGTACCTAGTTAAAAAAAACTTAACAAGAGGCTAAACTATTGGCAAAATCCTATCCAACATACTTTCCAAGATACAGTAATTTGGGTTAGCCGTCAACGTCCTAGAGACCTAACAAAAAAAAAAAATCAACCAAGTCACCTGTATATATACAGAACATACACGTTTTACATCCTATACATTGGAAATGTATGGTTTGGGATTTGATCATTCAAAAGCCTAACATTAAATAATCTTTGCACGTTTTTGCCTGACTTCATTCATCCAATTTGTCAAGTAACTGGGGCTTTGGAGGTTAATTGTAGCTGACGTATGAAGCCTTCCATATACTTTTTTAATTAGACACAAGTACTCCAAAAACTTGCAAAATAGGATGAATGAAGTCCTTTACATATCAAAAGTGCATATCATCTATATAACTCTAGAGTCTGATTTCTTCTCCCCTTTTTGTCATCACTCAAAATGGGGTCACTAAGGGGAAGAGCTGGGAACTTCAGGAGTGGTAGAAGTCTCAAGAGGAACAGAGAAAACAAGAGGAGCAAGGATAGGCTGGGAAGTTGACTCAGGAGTATGCCCAGAAGTAGAAAATCTATCATCGCAAGCATATGATCGGAAGGAGGATCTGGAGAGTGAGGAGATGTAGGAGGAGGAGGAGAAGGAGCCTATGTTTGATATACTGCTTAATGAAGGCTATCCTACCATCTAGGGTACCTACTGTACTCTCCAAGGAAGTCAGCCTCTCAGTGACATTGTCTCTGAATGATAGGAAGGATTAAGAAAGATATGTCACTACAATGTCAAGAGACTTCCCAGAGAAGTAATCACCTGCTGCCTTTAGTAAATTGTTTATGTACCCATGTGTCTTATCAAGGTGCTGATGGGAAAAGCACAATCCCATGTGTTTAAGAACTTCAACTAGGAAATTACATCAGTGAAAAGAATAAGGAACGTTCTCATCCAATTGGGATTCTTCCCACTAATAATAATGCTAACTCTTTTGACAAACATATATGTGTCCTCTCTTAAAAGATTTCCTTTGTTGTTCACATCTATCCTATATGTTACGATGATTTAGAGTTTTATAGTTTTTTATTAGTTGTTGAAAATTGTTGTGGAATTATGATAATTTATTGTAACTTAGATGTTAAAGATTGTTTAATTGGATGCTTGTTGTGGATGTTAGAGTTTTATAAGGATTTTTTAATGATCAAATGTACTTTTAGACTTCATTAAGAGAAATAAAAAAAAGTTGAAATATTATATCATGAACTACCTAGACTAGTCCACCATTCCAATGGATCAAATCAAGCCCAGTCGAGCATTGGTCCATACTGAACTGACTGAACCATGAGCTACCTAATCCAACTCAACCAAAAAACAAATCAAACTTCAAGTTAGGCTCTGATCTAGTTCGGTTTGTCCAGTGTGCAGCCTTACTCAACACTACCCACCTCTTCTAAGGTACCAAAGGTAGAATGACCTATATGCCCTCATCCTCAACCTCCCATATCCATTCGAACCTACCACCATGTGGTAGCCGAACCTTCCCCCACATTGTCATTGAATGTGTATGTATCAGAGTGTATATATTAACATTATACATGTATAAAGTTAAGGTGTAAATTTGTTTAAAAGATTTCACTCAATAGTAATGCTACACTAAAAAATTATGTCTTCAGGGTTATTCTAAAAGTTTCAAAATGGTATCTATCAACATTAGTTTTTTAATGGGATGGTACAATACTGCCATGTGTTGAAGCTTTTAGGGCAACATTAAACCAAAAAAAATTCAAGGCAACATTGTTCATATACGAGAATTTTCAGAACAAATTTGCATCTTAACCCTTTCTTTCTATCACTTTGTTTTCAACTCAGCTTCACCCATTACATTTTTTTGGTACAACCATTACATTTCATTCTACAACAGAGGTCCCATGTTGTAAGAAGGAGGGCAAGGGGAGAGGTGTTGGAAATTGTGCCTTATTAGCCAATCATCGTACCTCAGACATTATTTTATTTTAATGTATTTTCTCCATTTAATTATCATAGTTTTTACATATTTATTAAGATAATTGCATCCATGGGCAAATTATTAATATTGTCATAAATGTCCCTGGTCGGTTATCTATGTGGGAGCAAAGATAAAATATGACCAATATAACTTTGATAAGGTATAGAAATACGAGTCAAAGTCATAGGCACTTGTAAGAGTATAATGTGCTGAACCGACTCGCTATGAGAAAGCTGCATAGACTAAGTCATTAGCTTATCTTATATGCAATCACATCACCACACCTTTTGACCTGAGATCATCATGGATTCATACATGAGATTCACTAAGTTTTGACTTAGTCAAAAGTCACCTTTGATCGGGTGATGATAAAGGCTATGATCGGGCTTACGGATCTTTCATGCAGAGGAATGTGAATGATCAAGATGTGATTTGTCCCTCGCATTAGTTGAGAGATATTACCAGGCCCCTCGATAAGTGAGTTTGAAAAATGTATGGTCATATTGTAAAGAAAAGGAGTTTTCATTTCTTTGATCAAACTACTCAGGAATTGAGAAAGTAATGGTCAAGAATAGGAGGATGACATTATCCATGCCTCATCCTTGACTGAGATATCGTGTAACAAAAGGGATGTGATGTGGTTGCATGAAAAGTTATGTCGTGTTAACGATCCCCATATGATTTGGGTAGTCACAATGTCTTACTAGAGGCCACTTACGACTTGTAAGCTAGTACTAAGTTTAGCCCACTGCCAACTTCATGTGGGCTTACAGGGTCGCATGCAAGAATAAACCCAACACATGCTTTGATTTTAGGGTTTTTTTGAATTATACATATTATATATCAATTCGAAATTACATTAATATTATATAGATAATGTTAATGTATCCTAGTTTTAATATTTAATTTATTTGATAAATTAAATAACTAAAATTTATATTTGGATTTAATTTATAAAGATAAATTAAATCGATTGGCTTATTATTTGGATTAATTTAATATATATGAGTTGATCAAATCAGATTAATCCAAATTCGAATCTCATAATTTGAATTTTAGAATTTGAATATCAAGATTAATAAAGACTAATCTTGAATATTCATTTAAGTTCAGATTTCAAGATTAATAAAGATTAATCTTGAATATCTTTTGAAATTTGAATTTCAAGATTAATAAATATTAATTTTGAATATCTTTTGGAGATTCAAGATTCATCAAGATCAATCTTGAATATCTTTTAAGATTCGGAACTTCAAGATCAATAAATGATTAATCTTGAATATCTTTATATCTCTATCAAATTTGGATTTTCAATATTAGTAAAAGATTAATCTTAAATTATAATGCACTCCATGAGTTTTATGAATATAAGGATTTATGAGCAATGAGTAGAGGCATTTTTGAATTTGATTGAGTGGGCTATTGAAACATTAGAGAGAGAGTAAAACTAAGGGCGTTAGCACACTACCGTTGTTGGGGATTGTTCGCATGAATACCAGTTGAGAGAGGCGATCAAAGAAGGTTGGCACCTAAAGATCAAATTTTCAAGAACTACTAAAAGATTATTGTTTGTTGCGAATTCAATAACTACAAAAATAAGGTACTATCCTAACTACTATGTCTAAACGCCTTTAATAGATCCAAAAGAGGATTAGAAAATTTTTGAAATTTGTTTCTTCCACTGCATTTGTGTATTCTAATCTCAACAAGAGGGTATACATATTTTCATTCCCTCAACTAGCCTCATCGTAAACGACCTCAGCCCCTACCAAGCCTTGAGAGGCCTTCATCATCGATCAATATTTGAAGGTATTCGTTGTGGGTTTAGCCTCACTCGTGTTCAAGAGGTTTATGCTAAAGTGAGGAAATAGATAACATTAGGGGAGAGCAACGGGTGGGTTGGGCAGCCTGTTACTCACTCGTTAATTGTTTATACATCAACCCATTTAACATATTTTAAATGAGTTGGACTTAAATGGGCGGGTTTTGAATGTTAAATGGGCAGCCGTTTAACATGAGAACCATTGACAAAAACCCAAAATGTCCATACTCCAATTTTATTAAACTATAACCATTAATTCTGACATAAATCTGAACTGTTAAAAATTAAGTGTATGGTGTAGCAGATCGTTTTTAGATCTGGAGGGAAGATTCTAACACTATACCGTAGTTTTTCTTCAGCAAAACACTTAGGAAAATAGAAGTAGAGATGGAAGATAAGGAAGAAAAGGAAAGTGAACAGCATATATATATATATATATATAATCATACCTTGAAATTGATAAACACGTCTTGGCTTGTGGACTTCACAAACACATGCATATACAGTGAGTGCCGCGACTCTCTTGATCAAATTTGGCCAAATAGACTAAATGAGAGAGGAATAACAACCATCCAAATATGCACATATACCTGATGAACAATTCCTGATCCAGTAGGAACAACAAGCATGTTACAGAAAGCATATGATCCCTATCTAAGGAAGAATAACCTCTCTTTTGTTTCTCTCAAATTCAAATTTCATATTTTTCTGCAGTGCATTCTCTAATCTAGCCACATCCAGAAGGAACAAGGAAGACTAAATTAAATCAAACAAGTTCGTTTTAATGTTTAACATCATAAAATAACACAAGTTCATTTTAATGTTTAACATCAAACAACCAAATGAAACAACACAAGTTTATAAAATAGTACAATACACAGAAGAAACAAGGAAGAATAAATTATATGAGCGGGCATGGGCAACCTGTTGGCTTGCCTGTGTCCTGCCCGTAATGGGCCACCAATGGGTGGGCCCAATCCAGGGACTTTTCCCTGGGTCCGGGCGGGTTTCACGGGCTATGGGTTTTATGCTCTCCCGTAGATAATGTTTTGCATTGCCTCCAAAAGGTGATGAAGTAAGGAAATAGTCGTTGTATGTGTTGATAGTCGAGATGGAAACAGGTGAGGACCCGTTTGGGGCTAATCTAGATGAGTTTTTTAGAAGAAGTTTCATTTGTCTCTGGAGGGTAAGGCACAAGAATGGTACATGAGCTTGCTAAGCATATGACAAATACCTCCCACAGCTGGAACAACCTTAGAAAAACATTCTTGAAGAAGTATTTCCCCGCTTCCCAGACTTCCACATTGAGAAAAGAGATCTACTCTACAAAGCTAGACTATGGTTTAGTAAGTTGGAATTTTAGAAAATTTTTGGTGGTAATTCGAGAGGCTGGGTTGTTGGATAAAAAACTTAATTATAATTTTTAATTCATTGTTTTAACTCACGTATTTATTGAAAAGAGGATTACCTATATTGTTGAGTTGGATAATTGGTTACTATTATTGTTTACTCGTGTGTTTCATTTTTATTTTTTTTACTATCATTCATTTAATCATTTTCATATAAAAATATTAGAAAGTAGTATTTTAATTTCTATTTACTTCATAACATTTAGTTAGTAATTCCTCAAATTAATTTTTTTTAGTTTAGGTTGCTTGGATTTATATACTAGGATTTAATGTGGTTGTTCGGCTTTTCAAAATTAATATGATCCGGATTATAATTATATTGCATTAATTCAGTTAATTTTTGAAGTAAACCTAAGGTTGCTAATGTTTTTGTTCTTCATTCAGCTTCCCAGTACTATTGTCAAGGACCTTTAGCTTGGCATATTTAAACATGGTCTAGTCTATTTATTAAAAAAATTCAAGTCAATGCCTATTTAAAGATCTAAATATGTGAATAACTCAGTCAGGTTGGTTTCTAAAGTGTGACTCGTAAACCTATAAACAAACATGTTTACATTTGAAAATTAAAATTATATTTATTGTGTGCAGATAACTCTCCTTTTTTAATATAATTTGATATAGTTAGGGAGTTATTAATACAAAACTAAAAGGTTTAAGAGAGATTTTGATAAGATTTAAATTTGTCACATGATTTAGGAAATGTATTGCAATTATATTAATTTTAGAAATATTTAAGACTAAAGATAACAACAAAAAGATTTTGATTTTGATTTTTTTTCTTTTTTTGTCTATTTTGTTATTATTATTATTATTATTGTTTTATTATTACTTATTAATTATTATCATATTACTTGCATGATTCAGCTAGTAGTGGTAAAACGGGTTGGGCTCGCGGGCCCAACCCGCTAACCCGCCATTATTGGTGGGTTAGGGCTGGCTTTCATCCAGCCCAATAGGGGGCGGGTTATGTCAACCCGCCTCGTTGAACCCGCGGGTCATAACGGGCTAACCCGCGGGTTAGCGGGTTGGAACGTGTTTTTTTGTTTTTTTAATTTTTTTTGGTCGAAAAAGCATGACTCAGTGATTGAATGACTGTAAAGTATAAAGAGAAGGAAATGGAAACGCAAATGCAAATCAATCCCTAACCCTAATTTCATTTTCACTCGCTGCTCCTCTGTGACTGTGCTCGTCGACGTCGTCGCTCCCTGGCTCGTCGTCACTCCCTCTCCCTCTCCCTCCCTCGTCACTCGTCAGTCCTTCCCCGAGAGCTGAGATGGCGAGACCCCGACCCTCCGACACTTTGACAGGCGACGGAGACCCAAACCAGACTCCCAGTCCCAGAGTAGCTTTGCATCGGAGATTGGAGACCATCGACTGCTTGCCTGCTGCTAGGTAGGGCTACTGGTTTTTACGAACTGCGCTGGCTCACTGACGCTGATTCGTAGTCGCACATCGCTTCCAGGCTTCCAGCTCTTAGAGTCGTCACTCCCTCCCTCCTTCCCCAAGACCCCGACTCCCTCCGACAAGCGACATCGGTGGCTCGCTGATTCGCACATCGCTTCGCTTCTAATTCCCAGACCAGTCTCCTCTCCTGATCTGCCTTCGTAGCTGCTGGACTGCCCCCAGTCTCGAGTCTCGATAGGTATTGTTTTTCTTACTCAAAAAATTCTTATAATATGTTCATACTTCAAAAAAAATTTTGTCTTGCTCTGTCTCGGCCATCTTGTTCTGTCTTGTGTTCATTGCCTCCGTCTTGTGTTCATTGGTTGTTCATTGTACTGTACAGGTTGTTCATTGTTTTTCTTGTCTTGTTGATTTAGGCAGGCATTGTTTTTCTTGAAATGGAGAGTCGAAACAAAAGGAAATATTATATGAATATCATTATTGAAATTGAACAACAAGTCAGATAAACAGTTTATCAAGAAGCAAAACTAAGGGCCAAACCTGGTTAACAGATCCAAAGCTACCTCTCATGTTTTAAGGTGCAATCTCAGCTATATAAACAGGCACCTAAACAAGAAAAAGGACCAGAATACTAGTTTGACTGAGCTTTATTATCATTCCAAGTTTCCAACGAATAATTGT
>JANTPZ010006616.1:0-15301 GCA_025593235.1 Vachellia pachyceras | reverse complement strand
CGTCTCCTTGAAAACCCTACGCCCTCCTCGCTTCTTGGGCCGCTCCGACGCCAGTAACGGCACCGGCTCTCCACTCCACGAGTTCCCCTCCGACGAAGACGAAGAAGAAGAATCAATCATGATGTGTTGCCTGAGAAAGTCCATTGGATTCCGATGAGATGTGAGAGCAAGTAAGTTGTGTTGGTGTGGTGTGAGGACGAAGGAGTTATATATAGGGAAAAAAGGGTGGGGCCCACATAGGGTTTTGGCTACGATGTGAACGCGTACGCTGAAATTAACTGACTGCTGTGACCCTCGTCGCCACGGTTGCTACTTGCTTTTGAAACTGCTCAACGACGACTCGTACCATATTCTTAACTTGTATAATTCCCTCGTTGGTTTTATTCTAAGGCCACGTTCCAAATGTTGCCAAAAGACACATTGTCGTCATCTTTTTTTTTTGGTCTTTGCTTCTTTTTTCCTGCTTAACACCTCTTGCCAATGGCTACCTAAGCTCAAGTGCCGACGACTCCATTGGGCGGCCAGTCATCGAAGCTCTCGAGACCCTACTGGCCACCACCGGCAAAGTTCATAATACACTATGTGTGTGTTTAGGAAGTCCATTGGAAGAAATGAGTTTACAGATTTCGAGGTATTTTACGGATTTCAAGATGGTTTTATGGATTTCAAGATGGTTTTAATGAATTTCGAGATGGTTTCGTCTCGGCTTACGTGCATCGTTTGGGAAACGGTGTTCCCAGACAAGCACTATTAGAATTACCAAAGTAGTAAACATGTTGATTATTTCATAATAACTAGACTAATTTTGATATTTATGTATTATTGTTTCATTTTTTGACCCGTTTGGGAACGATGTGGAGAAATGTTTTTACTTAAACCGAAGTAAATATGTAAAGGAGATTATCTTATTTTACGGAAAAACACTGTTGAACCAGCTTTTAGACTTTCCAGAAGTGTTGTCAAACGGAGCCTTTGTTGGAAATTTCAAACAAGAGTAGTGAATAGCGAAATCGAATTAATTATTGGGATTGTTTGGCATTCCGTTTGGAAAAATCAAAAACTCGTGCACCAATGTTTTCCGTAAAATGATATAATCTCCTCCACATATTTACTTCGACTTATGTACATAGTATCACTTCTCCACCACATTTCTTAACGGATCTATTAAAAAAATTAATCAGCAACATGGGTTATGTTGACTACGTTTTTCTTTTGGTGATCGATGTGTTGACTACTGCAGATTCACTGTCTACTACTCTTGTTTTAAAAATTTCAAATGTGTATTAGAAATTTGCCGGCGGCAAATGCAGAAGCTCCGGTGGTCAACAACAGATAAGGGGTAGTTAAGGGTTCTTCCTAAAAGAAAGTGAGGATATTGATGTCTTTTCACGAGATTTTAAAAATTAAGTTTCCTGATTTGTCTTTTTTTTATAATTCAATGGTATTTTTGGGTCTTTCTTCCAAAACAAATGAACAACTCATCACGGCTATTCTCAGCTTTCACAGCCGCCGCCTCACCCCTTGTCGTTAATCACTTTTCCATCGGCCAAAAAATAATTAAACTGTAACGACTCAGCGTTTGCAGAGTTTATACACACGTTCAACAATATTTTTCTGTAAAATAAGATAATCTCCTTCATATATAATTAAATCGACTTGCGTAAAAGTACTTCCCTACCGCGTTCCCAAAAGGACACAATAAGAATGTTTCAAAAGAATTTAAAAATAAAAAAATTCATACAATGAATTAGTAGGACACAGTGATAAATTCTATATTCACTAGGTTCAATTTATCAATCAAAATTCAACACATGGATTTTTCTAATAATAAAAAATTCATAAGGAAGAATTTCAGATGATTTTTTTTACCAGGATATATGATTATCTGATTCAACCATATATATTAAAACATTATTTGACTCAATTAAGGTGGTGCAGTTCTCTTAAAAGATGTTGTTTTTGCTTTCATGCAAATGAAAAATTTATATTATAACAACTTCCAATAAAAAACATACAATTCAAAATCAAGCCATCGGAGAGCACAGCAATTCCCCTGACAATTTAATATATATGTGTGAAGGTAGAGATATATATATATATATTTTTGATACAAACGGAAATAAAATAAAAAGACAAAACAAATACAAAAAAGAGGAACTAAGTGACACCCGCTGCCTTCAGAAAAGCTACCGTAGATGGTCCATTAAGGATGTGTTGTCTAATAACACTACCAAGTATATTCTTTGCTATACAATCAACGCTTCATTTGCATTTCTCGATAATTTTCAAACTGATATCCTAGTCCCGTTGGAGAGATATATATATATATATAAACAAGTATATAAAAGAATAATCAAGGTTAACTCAATTACAAGCTTTTATTACCAACACTGAATGCTTTCAACTTGCTAGCTAAATTAACTTTAGTCTACATAATTATTATATAATTTATCATTAATAAAATAGTTACGCAAATAATTAATTTAATTCCATACACTCAGTCTTCAAGTCTACCCCTAAATTTCATTTCTCGCTTTTGTAATGTCAAGTTCTCCGTTTCAATATCAAATTACATGTTTTCTAAATTCCAATCACTCATTTGAACCAACAATTAACTCACAATTGTTCGAATTAACTAAAATTCCTAATTTTTTTTCCAATTTCGTATTCCAACTAAAATATTCACTTTCAATTTATAATATTTAACAATATTAACTGATCAAACATATCATTTTTACCTACACTAAACATAACCCAATTATTAAAACCAAATTTAATCGGTAAAATTGTTAAATATTCAAAGTCTACCTCTAAATCTCTCAGATAGTGCAATAAAAAAAATTCTAAAATAATTAAATTGAAGTATTCACTTAACTTTACAATCGTACAATTTCCATCTGTTGAAAATCCATATTGGTTGTAAGCTCTAATCATAAATTTGCTTTACTCCCAACAAAACTCATACTGCTACAAAGCTCTTATTGTGTTGAAAAATATTTGTAAAATAAGCATGGAAATTAAGGTATTTTAAGAGTATGAAATGACACTAAAAAACCATCTTAGATTAATTCTCTTCACTCAAATAATTATATGGTAAATATTAATTACCACAAAATGATCTCACTAAATTTGACTTAATATTAATAAATATATATTACCTTCAATTTTCATTCATATTCAATTATTTTATCAATTTTATTTTTAAACCTCAAATGATTCAAATTATGTATCCTAAACATCAAGTTACTTAATAAATCATGTCCTAATAATATTTAAATACTATGAATAAAATTAGTTAGGCTGAGGATAGACGAACGCCATCAGCAGCCTTTACAGAATAAGGGGTAATATTGTCTTTTCGTTTTCCTGACATGTTCATTACGACTTGCTAAACATGACGTTGCAATCTTTTGAGACTTTTATTGACAATAAATCAGATATTTGCCATTAAAATGTCATTCTCACTCATACAAAACAACGTTCGTATCATGAACTAACAATTACTAGGCCAACTTTTAATACATGACGTAATTAATTTTTTAAAAATATTAAATAAATTGTTTAATTATAAAATATATTCTAAAATACTATATTATTTTATAAACCAGTCAAATTAATTTAGGAAAAACGAAAATATATAAGTTATTTAATTTTTTAAACAGCTAAAAACTTCAACTCTATTATATTAACGTATTAAGCACATGAGACTAATAATTAACAAGTTACATTAATTCTTCTATGAGTATTGCCTCAAGCTCTCAATCCTGCCACAATGAGACCTAAGGATCAACCTCCAAGTCATTCCAGCTCCACCCATATGATCTAAGAGAGAGTGGCGATCGGAGAGGCTCCTCCGCCGTACTCTCCAGCAGATGATGGAGCTCGTCAAACCCCGTCAACACCGCCGCCGGAGCTTGATTAATATATGTCTCTTCTACCTCACTGTAGCCCAGTAAATTCGACTCATCTCCGATGACGTCATCGTTTACTGTTGTGCTACTGAAACTGCAAACTTCAAAATCATCGCTACTACTGCCGAATTCATGAGCAGCCAGAGCCGCCACCCGCCTGATCTCGGCGGCATTCGTTGATACCGGCAACGGCAACCGCCAAGAGGAGTCAGCGAAATTAAGGCAAGCCGACTTGCCACGAAGAGCCAGTGCGGCCACGTCATGAGCTCGAGCGGCCATCTCCGCCGTGGAATAAGTTCCCAGCCAAATCCTTGCGTTTCCTTTGGGCTCACAAACCTCGCAAACCCACTTGTCTTTGTTCCTCCGCCGCACTCCTCTGTAAACAGGATGCCTCGTCTCCTTGAAAACCCTCCGTCCCGCTCGCTTCTTCGGCCGCTCCGACGCCAGTAACAGAAACGACTCTGGGCTCGACGCGCTCACCTCCGTCGAAGAAGAAGATGAAGAAAAAGCGGCGAGTGCGTGTTCTCTCACATAATCCATTGGACTTGAACGAGATGTGTGATGTGAGCAAAGTAGGGAGCTATACATATACAGTGGGGTTTGGCTACGATGTGGAACACAGACGCGGAAATAGTTGGGGGACAGTTAGCTCCCACGGTTACTACTTGCTTTTGCTACTTGTTGCCGCCTTTAAGCTGACTGAGTGTCTGAGTGAAGTAATTCTGACGTGTGTTTGTGAATTTCTTTAGGACAAATGAGTTTACAGATTTCGAGATATTTTACGGATTTTAAGATGATTTTACGAATTTCAAGATGGTTTTTATGGATTTCACGGTGATTTTTACAGATTTTGAGATAACTTTTATCTTGGTTTACGTGTCCGTTGAGAAAAAGAAGTTCCCAAACAAGCACTAAATCCGGTCCCATCGGCGATTTTTCTTTATCTTTTTTGCTTTCCCATTTGTGACACGTTCCAAATTAGTTGAATGTGCTGTCATTGTAATTATCACACGTGATGGAATGGACCAAACTTGAAGACTAAATAAAATAACACTCGTCTAGTGTGAATGGTGTCAATAACTATCTAATTTTATTTGCTTATATTTATAATTAATTTCATTGGATTTTTTTATGTGTGTATGCTTTTTATCTTTGTTTGTTAAATTTAGATTTTGCTTTAATGTGTTGCAGTAAATATAGTACCAAATGGGAATAAATTTAAAATAAGTATTTCATAATATATAATATAAAATAGTTTATTTAGGTTTTTTAATTAACCTCATGGAAAAGTTAAAAAATATATTTGGAATAATATGTAGTATTATTTATGCCATATAAATAAGACAAGAGGAATACTATCTCTGGTCATCAACATAAGAGCCGGTTAAATTTTTTTAGGTGATCAAAATGTTAAATAAATTATTTAATTATAAAATAGTTACGTGTATTATTAGATTACATATCAATTTATGAATAATGTAAATTAGTTTGGAAAAAAAAGATAATAATCTCCTAAAATTAGTTAAAAAATCTTTTATGTTAACTATGGAAGTAATATTAAATATCATTTCTAAATGTGGGGAAAAACTAAAAAAGTAAAAAAGGAGAGAAAAGGAGTGTGAGGTTGCGAGTAGTACCGGTAAAGCGGGTTAGCCCGCGGGTTGCGGGCTGGACGGGCTGGAAAACCCCAACCCACCAAATTTTTTATTTTTTTAAAAATAAAAAATAAATTCTTTTTTCATTTTTTACCCAATTTTTTCCTATAAGATTGCATATTTATGCTATTCTCTTTCAAATTCTATGAATAAATGTTCAATAATTTCCTAAAAATTGAATTTAATATTACTTTTATCCTTATAAAAAATATTGGGATAAAAAAGGTAAAAATATATAAGATATAATAATTTAAAAAATAAAAAAGCGAGCTAGCGGGCTGACCCGCCAACCAACGGGCCAGACGGGAGGAGCTGGATTAGCCTGCTTGCCTGGCAGGCTGGCAAATGCCAGCTCGAGCCCACCAGAAAATGGTGGTCTGACGGGTTGAACCCAAGGACCAACCGGCATTAACGGTACTAGTTGCGAGGATGACAGGTGCCAGGTGGGGACAGTTGAGCGCCAGTTATTCAGTTCTATTTGATAGAACATAAACACAAGTCGAAACATGAAAACGTGTCCGTATTTGTTTGATTACGAGGACCCGCTCGCCACTATTTTACTGCCACGTGTCATTCTCATCTTTCACAAGCCGCCTCAAGCCTTTGAATTGATCGTTCTTGTCCTCAAAACTTAAAAGCTCTTATGTCATCATCATGACGTTAGATTAAGTGAGAGAGATATCAATATTTAATTTTTTTTAAATATATATACCTATATTTAGTTAATGATTCATGTAATAAAAAAAGGGTTTTTTTGTAAGGAAAAGGAATGAGATTTCAATTTTAATTGATAAATGACACTCACCTTTGATTCATAGTCTATAAAGTTATGACTTACTCAACTTAATTCCTTTCCTGTTTATTAAAAAATGTTGATTTAATTGAGATCTCAAATATGATTGTCATGTATTAAAAAAGGGTTTTTTTGGGTAAAGAAAAAGAAGGAGATTTCAATTTTAATTAATAAATGACACGTACCGTTGATTCATAGCTTATAAAGTTATTACTTACTCAACTTAATTCCGTTCCTATTTATTAAAAAATGTTGATTTAATCGAGAAGAAATTCGTTTATAATTCGTAAGGTTATGAGTTTAAATTATGTATGTAAATATTTTATTGATTAACAACCTGTAACTACTCTCTAAATTAGGTTTGCCCTAATTACAATGAATCTCAAGATTAAACTCACATATACTTATCTTTAAAAAACATAGTACTCTTGTCTTTAATATAAGTAAATTATGCTAACTTATGGACTGAATATTTAACGATGGGTTTTCAATTTTAGGTTTTTTTATGCAGTTGTTCTCCTTTTGATGCAGTGGGTTTTCAAATTTACTCACGTTTGAGTCAGAGTGATAACACGATATACAATTGTCTTATTCATCATCTTCTTTTATTCTTTCTAAATTAGAGAACTTTCCACAGAGACATTAAAATGCTTTCTTGAATTAAAGGTTAAAGTATACTTTTAATTTTTTTATATTTACGTCAAATTTCATTTTAGTCCTTTAAGTTTAAAAAGTACACTTTTAGTCCCTCAAACTTAACGCCGTTAGTCTTTTTTAATAGAAATTGCTGACTCATCAAACTTAACGCTGTTATTTTAAATCTTTTTATTTTACACAATTTAAAATATCAAATTTATTATATTATTAAATTAAAATTAAAATTTGAGAATGCTTTGTCAATGTTTTATTGCACAGTCATCAATTAAATTTGATGAGTAAGCAATTTCCGTTAAGAGAAACTAACGGCGTTAAGTTTGAGGGACTGAAAGTGTACTTTTTAAACTTCAGAATGAAAACTGATACAAACATAAATGATTAAAAGTATATTTTAGTCTGAATTAAAACAAACATTAAAACTTTCGTATACATATAAATTTGTAAGATGAAAGATACTTGGGGTGTTTGGCAAAGCTTCTGAACAACCCAAAAGCACATTTAACAGTGTTTTTCCGCAAAATGAGATAATCTCCTTCACACATTTACCTCGTAACTGGTAAAAACACTTCTCCACCGCTTTCTAAAGGGAATCAATATCACAAAAAAAGGATATTCCTAAAAAGAAAAATCATTTCTGACTAACTTTGCGAGAAATATCATCAGAAAAGTAAAATGCTTTCCTCATGAGAATTTCCAGCCTTTTATGTTACTTTAGGGGTTAAAATATGTTAACAAGTAAAATATTTCCCTTATACCACCCTGGTTTCATTTATAAGAGAGTGAGAAAGAATTGTTTCAATCATAATTACATATATGAGGTATGTTATTATATTTTTTATCATAATTATAAATTTTTTACCCATTATTGAATGGTGGTGTATGTTATTTAATTTAATAGAGGTAAAGCTAGAAACTTATAATAAATTTTTGGATTAAAGTACAAATTTACTTCAAAAGTTTTCACTAAAGAACAATGTAATCCGAAAGTTTTTATGGTTCAAGATTGCCCTGAAGTATTAAAATTGAGTAATATTATCTTTTATCGTTAAGAATTTTAGTGATGCAACATTATTTTTTTGACCTAATAGAACAACATTGATACGTTTTAAAATTTTGGAAGTGACATTGAACCGGAAAACTCTCGAAGGAATATTACTTTTGAATGAAAACTTCAAAAACAAATTCGCATCTTAACTTCATATATTTAGAAAGAACTTTAAGGATCTTCATTTTTTCTCCGTTCGATTGAAATATGTTAACAGTGATTTATAACTGTGGTCAAATTGATACATCTAATTTATTGTATGCATGTGAATTGATCATGCGGATTAATGAGCATTATTTCAGAAGGACATAGTCGATAAGGCAATAAATTAATTATATAAGTAAACCTTTTGAAATCCCTTTGGTCAAAAAATTATTAATTTATAAAGTAGCTTTGTACTAAACGAATATCTTAATTATTAAAACTAACGGGTGCATGCATGGTAAGCAAAAAAAAAAAACGACGTTGAACCTGATTGACTGAAGGAATTGAAAACACAGATTCATGAATATTGATAACCATCCTATATATATATATTATAATTAATTGTGCATTATTCATTAAGAAAACTCGTGTTCAACAGGCATTATTCATTTAATACTTACATTAATTAATTATCCCTTTTTAACAATTATTAGCTATATCCCCTTTATTAGGAACAATTAGAGAGTAATTTTATTATATTTCATAAGAAACATTTTATTTGGGAGAATCCAAATTAAATCTAGTTAAAATACTCAAATCCAGATTTAGATCTTGCATTTTCTTTTTCCTTATTTCTGATTAGAGGAACGTCAGAAGTAACAAATGTAAAATCCATAGCGTGCAAAGGACAACAATAGGTTTCATCTTATGATACGCTTCAACTTGAAGCTTTACTTTCCCCCACCTTAAAAATAAGGCAACATCTTGACTGAATCATTTGGCACTTAAAAAATATGAACCACGAAAACTCAGAAGTAAAAGAAGTTTACTTGGATAGGTAGACTGAACCAATAAGTAGTAGCTGCGAGACACGCCAATTAACTTGTCACTTTCAGTGAACACCCCACCACTGACGTATTTACATGGCTGCTCATTCATGGGTCTAGTCTAGTTATCTTAATGGATTAAAGGTAAATCACAGTTAAAGGATGTATTAAATTCAATATTTTTTTCTACTAGTATATATAATTTTCAAAATCAAAACAATCAAATGGTATTTCGTGTGTGATTACATTCAATTTTGAGTTTTGCTTAGATTTTACCTTCAATTTTTCTTTTTAACAACAAGATTAAAAAAACTTTAACAAGGACTCTTGGGAGCCGTTTGGTAGCATGGAAGCGAAGTTGTTGAATTGAAAATGTGATGAGAAATAAAAAATTAAGCCGGTTGTTTTGTTGGTACCTAGTTTCATGGAAGTGCCATTTCCACAATAATGGAAGTGAGTTCCTCTTCTCTTGTGTCATCGGCTTCCTCTTCTTAACCTAGTTCCATGTACCGGCGGTGGAGGTTTTGGGTAAAGGGGAGGAGTTATTTATTGTTTCTTCTTAACTATTTTTTTCTTGTGACGAAATCTTAGATTCCGATGGCTTTTGTTTGAGAATTTTTTTTCCAAGTTGCTCGTAATTCTAGTATCATATTTTTCTCCTTTTAGATTGTGATTTTTGTTGGAGATTTGTGAGATTGACTCAATTCATTATGTTCGCCAGCAATAGTTGTTCATGGTGGAAGAGAAAAGATGCCCTTTTGTTTGAGGGTATGTTGGCATTTTCACATTAGAAATATATATTTTAATTAAAAATTATATCTCACTTCCTACTTTTACCACTCACCTATCAAACATATTTTAAAATTCACCTATAGTTCTAATCTCACTTTTGTTTCCTTCAAAAACACTTTCACATATCAAACAGGGCATTAGCCTTATTAGGAATTTGTTATGATCAAAGACCTAAATTTGGATTTTGGATTCAGTTGGGATTCTCATATTTTAAAAGCGCTTTTTTTTTCCACTTATATATGCCCTTAACAAGTATGAGAGAAATATTCTCATACTTCCTATGCTACTTGGGTATTAGTGACAACAATTTATATCAAAAAACTTAAGTTCAAATTCTTTATATATATCAATTATGTTAAGTTTTCCAGTGATATGTAACCATGTGTTTTATTTTTGAAATATTGTGATTTAATATAAACCGACGTAAAAAAGATTATATGATCATTTGTTATTAGAGAACTTAATGTAATGGAGGTCAAGAACTTGATGTAAGTACCATCTCATTTATATCTACCTTCATATTTAAAGCTTTTAACCATACAATTGAGGGCTTGATTGATACATATTATAATTAAATTTGATGAAAATGAAACTAGAAATGGATATGAAAATGAGTTTTAAAAGATATTTGATATGTGTATAGAAATCTAATTTACTTTTTAATATATATAGTGAAAATGTATAATTACAACAATACCCTTCAAAATCAAAGAAAACTCATTTTCCACTATAATCGAATCCCAACAACTAATTTAAAAAAAACAAACTTCAACACCATATTGAACACCAACATATACAATAATATTAAAAAGAATCAATTATCATCGAGCTTATCAAACCTGGACCAGTGACAAGATCGGACAAGGTAGTGGGTTAAAGGTTAGTGGATCAGACCGGTGATGAATACAAAAATTAAAAAATAAATCTCATCACACATGGACACAAATGTAACTGTCCAAAATCGAAAATTCTAAAAATTAAGTAGTAAATTCAATTACTAACAAAATAGAAATTATCAAATCAATCATATACTTATAGCTTATCTATAATTCAATATTATTTACAGTTTCAAAATATTCATCTTAACAAAATATCAAAATATATATGGTAAAGGGTTCTATTATTTAATTTTTTAACTTTCAAATTTAAAATTTTCATCCTTTTTCAAAAATAATTAAAAAGAAAATGAGTATATGCGGACGCGATAGTGAGCTAGTGTAGAGAAGGGGTTTTATTTTTTTTAATTTTTTTACCTTTCAAATTTAAAAAATTCAGTATTTTGGTTTTTTTTTAAAAATAAAATTTTGTAAGAAAAAAGTAACTGGGTCGACTGGGTTGACCCCGGTCAATCCAGATCACACCGAGTTGATCCAACTCGGGTCAAACACACAACTCGGATTGGACTGGAAGTCGATTTGTCGGTTTCTATTCCAAACTAGCCAGTCCGGGTTTCATAACTATGCTTTTTTATAAAATTGCCTAGATGCCATGTATTAGTTAGTCATCTGTCTTTTATAGAAAAAAAAAAAGTTAGGCATTTGTGTTTTTATTAAAACCAAAACAAAATTAGGAATTAAATTTGCACGTCTTCCATGTTTCCATGCAATCATTGACATATTCCCCACAAGCATCACTCAAAACATAATGTCCCCTTCGGTATGATGAAATTGATTTGTACCAAAATTGGATTCCATCTTACACCCCAAAACAATTCAATCCCATGTGTACCAAACCCATCAATATATGTATACTGATGACCTCCAATGATATCACTTTGAATTATGCCACTCAAATTTTTTTTATCATGCATGTGTGTTTTTATTTAACCCAAGATTACATCTTCTTACATGTTCACTTAGACTCTTGCATTCCTAAGCAACGTGGAACTCTTACTTGTGATGCTCTCACACAATCTTTGACCGAATTAAGAGGAATAATTGATCTTTATATCAAGCTTATAGAAACCAAAATGCATGTTTTTATATTTATCATTCTTATGTACCAAGAGTATACAATCTCTAGTCTTTGATATGAGTGTCAGTTGATTTTTTTCATAGATTGAAGAAGCTCAATACATTACTTTAAAGTATTTATATTTCCCATTTTTCGTCAAGCTGATTTACGTAACTTATAAACTTATATATAATCCAATGATACAAAAATAAATATTTTTGAATAGTTAATATATTTAGCTTTATTAATTTATCATAAAAAGTTCAACTGACTTTTGTATTAATATAGTATTTGCTTGTTGAATTAACATTGATATTCTTTTCGATCTTATTTGTAAGCATCCTCTCTCATAGGGTGATAGTTCATATAAACAACAATTTGACTCCAACTAAAAACTTAATCCATTTTTTCTCTTACATATTTTTCTGACTCATTCTCTCCCCCTATGTTTTTCACCCATTCTCTCTCACACTTATCATCTTCATAAATAAGACGAGTTGAAAAAAAAAAATTAAACCTCATGCACATGTATTATTTTAAACTAATTTTAATCATTAATTTATTTTACATAATTTAGATAATTACTATTTATAAAACAAAGATAAAAAGGGTGAACAACCCATCTCCATCTAGACACATAAGAAACTGGGAAGAGGACAAAGTACGATGACCTGGTTGATGGAACTGAAGTGTTTATCCCTACTTGGGTTACTTTAGTTTATCTATCGTGCTTGGGCCCTCCTTTTAAAACTATTGAAACAGCTTTTTGATCTTTGAATACACACACACATCTTACCTATGCGTGTGTGGTTGTCGTATGTTTAGATTGATTTATCTCCTACAAAGTTTTAATATTATAATTTCTCATTTATATTAAATAAAGGCCTGTAACGATAGTTATAAATGTATTGAAAGATAAGAACTACTTACGTACTTTTAAATAGTCACATTATTCATACTCTACTCAATAAAAATATTGTAAGTGTTTATAATTGTAGATGCTATATTACATACTTTTTTTCTAATTATTTCCCTTTTTCTATATAATTGGACACTCATATGGTCTTAAAGTAATTAGCACTCCCGCTTTGATAATATAAGGTGAAAAGTTACCAAGGAATCCAATTTTTTATATTAGATAAAGTTCATTTAATGCAATGCGTTTTATCCATTTTTATTTTTAATTAATTATATATCTCTCATGCTGTTTTTCACATTTATTCTTTCTTATTTATTTCAACTCATTCTTTTTCTAATTCGTCTTCTCCATAAATAAGGGTATTTTAAAAAAATAAGTTACATCTTTTACATATTTATTATTTTTAACTAACTTTTTGAGTTGTGTGATTTAGTTATTTTCACTTTACATTTCAAATTAGGAGGAGTAAAATTTAAGCTTTTGTGTATCTATTTTATTAAATGATGATGTACAATTAATATAGTTGCCTATTTGGCACTCCCATATGATTTATTTAATTATTTTTTCATGTTACTGAAATATTTTTAATACATGATATGTTATCAAGGATTTATCTCTCTTAAAACTATTTTTATAGTAGTTATTAATTATTGACAAAAACTTAATTAAGAATTTATATATAAAAGATTTAAACATATCAGTATTGTGAAGGAAGCAAGTGGTCCTAAATTAACATGAACCACAATGTTGGAAACTTGTGTTGGATTATTATATGTGTTTGGGAAGTTCGTTGGGAGAAATGAGTTTATAGATTTCGAGGTATTTTACGAATTTAAAGATGGTTTTATGGATTTTGAGATGGTTTTAATGAATTTCAAGATGTTTTTTACAGATTTCGAGATGGTTTTATCTTAGCTTACGTGTACCGTTTGGAAAACGGTGTTTCCAAAAGGTTGACAAACACCCTTTAGCTCGTTCATGAGATGGTGATGACATGTTGGTTAAAAAAAAAGAGGAGAGATGATCATGACTAGCTCATGCCATGTCACCGTTATTTTTTGACGGACGGCTCAACTCTCGTTAAATTCACTCTTTTCTTCTTAACAAATGATTTCCAACTGCGTGGGTTAATTAGATAAGTCATATCAAAATATTGTAATTTAATAGAAATACTTATGTTTGTTTATGAAAAAAATTAATATAATAATATTTAAATAAAAAAGCATCACTCAAGACATAGAATTTTGATATATGAATGTCTCCACATCATTGATACGATATTTTTATTTTATTATCCTCCAAAAGCTACCAAGTAATAAAATAATTAAATACTAAAATATAGTCACTAATAGTTAAAGATAGTTTGATTTAGTAATTCAAAAAATAAAAATAAGAAATCCTCAAATTAGTGACAAATCAAAGCAATAAATCTAGTTAATGATAGTCTAAATCCACTAAAACTAAAAATAAAAAATTCAAAATCCTTTTTTTTTGTAAGAAATAAGCTTGACCAATGTTACCTCGATTTGCTTCGGTTGTCTTGGTTATAACTAATAAGTTGCCCCTAGTCATACTTGGTGCCCGCAATTTGGAATCATTTATGCCTCGTTTGGTACGCAGAATTCATTTTGATAGATATGGATATGGATATGGATGTGGATGTGGAAATGGAAATGAGGTTTAAAAGTATGTTTGGTATGTCATGAAAATGAGGTATGATTTTTAGATGAAAAGACCTAAAAACTCTTCTAAATTAAAAAATCATTTTTTTTAACTATTAAAACAATCTAAATCAAATTAAAAAAATTTTAGAAAAATTTTTAGATGGAATTATCAATATGGAATTGAAAATCCAAACTTTTCATGTGGAAACGAAAATCCATGAGTTTGATGGAATTAGCTTCCATGTGGAAGCCAATTCCATCATACCAAACATGCATAGATATAGAAATTAATTCCATTTCCATATCCATACCTCCAAATTCCATCAAACCAAACGGCCCTTAGAGTTGGAGGCCCAACAAGTTAGATGATCAGGTCATTAGTTTTCAGGTCAACCTAACCTAATCAGGTTTTAATACTATACTTTTTAACCAGTCCATACACGTCTTTTCTATTAAACACTTTTTCTGTAAATTCTTTCTAATTATATTATAAATCACTTCCATGTACTTCATTCTAAATAAGGAGGGGTGTTTAATCATTATCACTGTTTGAAAATGCAGCGTTTTCCCAACTCTTCTGCAGTCTTCTCCAAGTATATTGTACAATTGAAAAGAGATTTTGAAAAATTCGTAAATAACCCAACAAAATGAATTACTACGTACGCCCTCTAATCCTTATTGCGTGTGTTTGGCATAGCGGTGCAGGAGCCCAGAAGTCCTTTTGAAGCTTAAAAGCACGATCGACCTGGAGCTCAAGCGTTTGGCAAAGCGTTCATGGAGAAGGCATTTTACAGCAAAAGCGACTTTTGAGCAAAAGGAGGAAAGCGACGCTTCTGGATCACGGTAGAGACGGGAAAGCGGAAGTGCTGCTGAAGATGAACCTCGAGAGTGATCTGAAAGGTCAAACTATGCCAATGGCCCGATGACGAACCTACTTGCTT
>JANTPZ010006615.1:0-11469 GCA_025593235.1 Vachellia pachyceras | reverse complement strand
GAACCCCTAAAAAGGTGGTATTCTGGGCTTTCACTTTATGGAAGATTTTGTATGCTAGAGAGAGAGAGAGAGAGAGAGAGAGTTAGGGTCTGTGGATATGGGAGGAGGCTTGGTGGCATAAAGGAGAGGCAGGAGGAATGGAGGGATAGTGCAAGCAGGCAGGAGTACAACAACTTCCTCTCTGCCTTTTCCTGATTCTTCCCACATGGGCCCCATTTTGGGCCTTCTCTCATTTTTGAGGGCTCTACCACTTTTTTTTCTTTTACTGCTTCTCCCCAACTACCCCCCCTCTCTATCCATACACTCACATATACATTCCCAGCAATTCTAAGCTTCTGGCATTTCCATTCTTTGGATTGTTTATGGTGACTTTAATGATATTAGATGCTCTGATGAACGTATTGGAGGCTCTGGGGCAAACTTTGCTCATATGAACTTCTTTAATGACAAAATTATGGCCTGCAATTTGACTGATCTGGGGGCTGTTGGGCCGAAGTTTACTTGGAAAGGCCCTTGCATTTCTGGTTATTCGAGACTCTATGAAAGGCTTGACAGGGCTCTTGCTAACTCCCATCTTTTATCTCTTGTGCCGGATTGCTTTCTCAAGGTGCTTCCTAGAACTAAGTTCTCTGACCATAACCCTATGATTCTTTCCTTGGGTTTGGAGGACTTTAATCGCTATAGGGCCCGCCCCTTCCGGTTTGAAGCTATGTGGCTAACTCACAATGATTTCCAGAATTTCTTATCTAGTAATTGGGATGTCAACGGTGATCTTCTTGCTAATATGGATTCCCTGAAATCTCTTCTTCCCCTTTGGAACAGAGACATTTTTGGCTATGTTGAAAAGAGGAAAAATAATATTTTAGCTCGTTTAAATGGTATTCAAATGTCTTCGGCTTACCCTTTCTCCAATTTCTTGCAATCGCTGGAGAAAGATTTACAGCAAGAGCTTGAAGAGGTCCTGAAGCTTGAGGAGATTAAATGGTTCCAGAAATCTAGAGCAGATTGGATTGCTCATGGGGACCGTAATACTAGATACTATCATTTGAAGACTAATGCCAGGAAAAGGCGGAATAGGATTAGATCCCTAAAGGATGCTAATGGCCACTGGATAGAGGAGGAAGACGAGTTGAAGAATTTGGTTTCTCGTTATTTTCATAGTTTATTCTTTACGGAGGAAGGGGATCCATCTTCTCTCAATTCCTTCTCTAAGTTTCCTGTCATCGATCATGGTCTTATTGCCCAGGTTGGTAGGTCTCCTAGTGATGAGGAGATTTGTAGAGCGATATTTGATATGGGCCCTTATAAAGCCCCTGGTCACGATGGTTTTTCCCCTATCTTCTTTCAGAAGAATTGGGATACTGTGGGCAATGCTGTCTGCGAATTTGTTAGAGGTGTCTTTGAAGGCTCTACGGATTTATCTGAGGCTAATAAAACCCTTATTGCTCTTATCCCTAAAAGAGATAATCCGGAAAGGGTGGAGCATTTTCGGCCTATCTCGTTATGCTCTGTGCACTATAAGTGTATTACTAAGATTATCGCTAAGCGAATGAAAATGTTTATGAATGATCTTATTTCCCCTTTTCAGGCTAGCTTTATTCCTGGCAGGCACATTCAGGACAACATCATTATTGGGCAGGAAATTCTGCACACCATGAATAGGGCCAGGGGCAAAAGAGGCTTCATGTCTCTTAAAATTGATCTTGAAAAGGCTTTTGATAGGGTCAATTGGAAGTTTATGAATCTGATCCTTAAAGAGATAGGTTTGGAGGAGCATGCTATTAATCTGTTAATGAGTTGCATTTCTTCTACCTCCTACATTGTTTTATGGAATGGGGAGTACTCTGATTTTTTCTTCCCGAAGAGGGGCCTCCGTCAAGGGGATCCTATCTCCCCCTACTTGTTTGTGCTATATATGGATAAGCTATCTCATATTATTTCGGATGCTGTGAATGCTAATCAATGGCATCCTATTGTGGTTTCTAGAAATGGGCCATCCATTTCCCACCTTATGTTTGCTGATGATCTTCTTCTCTTCGGGGAAGCCTCGGAAAATCAAATCTCTATTATGATGTCTTGCTTGGACACATTCTGCAAGGCCTCTGGGGCAAAAGTTAGCAAAGAGAAATCTTCCATCTTCTTCTCTAAGAAAGTTCCCAGCATGATGAGAAAGAAAATTCAGAACATCTCTGGTATGAAAGTTACTGCTGATATTGGGAAATACCTGGGCTTTCCTTTGTCCAGAAATAGAAAACCTACTGAGAAATTTCAGTATATTGTTGATAGAGTCAGATCCAAATTAGCCTCTTGGGAAGCTAATTGCCTCTCTCTTGCTGGCCGTATCACCCTGGCTAAATCTGTCCTTAGCTCTTGCCCTTTCTACCCTATGCAGGTTGCCAGAGTCCCTGCTTCTATATGCTATGAAATCGAAAAGATTCAGCGCAACTTCATTTGGGGCTCGGAGAACAATAGGGGATTTCACCCTGTTCGCTGGGACATTATCACTCTTCCCAAAACCCATGGGGGTCTTGGTTTTAGAAAATTGCATTCTATGAACAGAGCCTTTGGAGCTAAACTTGCTTGGAACCTTCTTCAGGGTAACAAAGGCTTATGGAAAGATGTTTTACAGAGCAAATACATGCTCAGAAGTGAGCATAGTCTCTTCAACTTTCAACCGGGAGACTCTAATTTATGGGCTTTTATTTGTGATCAGAGATCCCTTATTGAGGATAGCATCAAATGGCAGGTGAAGGATGGCAAGACTGTGAATTTCTTTTCTGATATCTGGTTAATTCCGGGAAAGATAATCAAAGACCTTTGCTCTAGACCCCTATCTCAGGAAGAGGAGGATTCTAAGGTAGTTGATTGGGTAATTAATGGTAGATGGGACTACCAACGCCTTAGTAATCTTGTGAATAGTGATGTGACCTCCAGCTTGATCTCCTATTTTCCCCCTCGCCTGAACGCTGGCGATGATATTATGACCTGGGGTCTCACCGCTTCTGGAAACTTCACAGTCAAGAGTGCTTACTTCTCTATCGAGCTTGATCCGCCCAACTTGTATAGCCCTGTTTATAATCAGATTTGGAAATGGAAAGGTGTGGAAAGAATTAAAATTTTCCTTTGGAAAGCCTTTCTCAACCGTCTTCCCACTAATTCTTGGAGAAGCTCTTGGTCTAATGTGTCTCCTTTATGCCCCGCCTGTCAAGAGGCAGAGGAAACTGCTTTGCATATCCTAAGGGATTGCCGTTATGCTAGGGACCTTTGGTCCAAATCCGTGCGGCCTCCTCATATGACAAATTTTCTTGCCTGTTCTTTACGCGACTGGATTGCTATGAACCTCAAAAGGGACTTAGGGGTTGACTCCATTTGTAACTGGGGCCTATTCTGGGGTGTTGCTTGCTGGCTTTTATGGTCTTGGAGAAATAGGGAGATTTTTGATGATCTCTTCTCCAAACCCCCTGATCCCTATATCTCTATATGTGCTTCGTGGAAACTGTTTGTCCAAAGTGAAGGCATCCTGGATGTGCGGCCTGACCTTAATCTCTTTCGTCCTCACCAATGGCTTCCCCCTGATATAGGTTGGGTTAAAGTCAACGTTGATGGGGCTGTAGCCAGACTCTCCAACAAGGCTGGGTGTGGTGGAGTCATTAGGAACCACTTAGGTTCCTGGATTACTGGGTTTACGAAAACTTTGGGATTATGTGACTCTCTTATGGCCGAAGAATGGGCTATCCTCAGAGGCCTCCAAGTTGCTTCTGAATGTGGTTTCAGAAAAATAATTATTGAATCAGATGCTAAATTCTTGGTTGACATGCTCATCTCTGATTGTCAGACTTCTAATACTGGGTTTCTTTTGCAGGAAATTAAACATATTATGTCTAGGGAGCGGAATGTAATCATTCGCTACATCTCCAGGGAGCAGAATCTTTTGGCCGATGCGCTTGCTAAGGAGGCTATCTCCTCTTCTACTGTTTACCACTCGTGCCCGCGCCATCTTCAGGCGCTGTGCTCGAATGATATTTTGGGATCTATTCCCCGCCTTTTGTAGTTTTGTTGTTTTTGAGCCCTTGGGGCTCTCGTCTCCATTATCAAAAAAAAATATCATATTAAAATTTATTAATTATGCTTCTTAATTTTTAATCCAAAATCTACTCTCTCTTTTGGAAGCCGTTTATTATCATTGTCTTTACTGTTCTTCTTTCAGTTGGATTGGGCTACATATGGGCCTCACCCAAAGTAGACTAAAAACAACCTTGCTTACAAATTTATCGAACTAAAAATGTCGTGAAGGTAAAAAATGTTGATTCAGTTAGTAAAGAATTGTCATATAACCAATAAGCTGTAAGTTTAGATCGCATTATCAATGTAATAACCTTGTTAATGGTTGATTAGCAAGTACCTTTGTAGGAATTCTTTAAATTAGGATGCATGTCCTAATGAGCCTTTGCGATTGAGCTCACTGAATCTTTTTTAAAAAAACATTTGTCTTTCTATTTGAGACAATTTTGCTCAAGACACTATTGACACTAAATGTGGGTACCTTTTTCAGCAAGAATCTGAACCTTTATCCGTCATATTACGAGGGATTAGTCATTTCCCTTAAATCTAACTCTTATTGTTTCATCCAAGCTCTTTTGTACAAAAATAATGTACCAATAAAAAAGTTGTCTCCCAGCAAACCAAAATCTTGAGCGCTGACAGTACGGTTTCATGAGTTTGGACTTTTGATCAAGATTGGGTCTTCCTCAGCAGATTATGATGGGCCGACGGCCTAGATGAGTTGAATCCTCCACACAATCATAACTCTGTGATTCCAGTCGCGACGTTTGGGGAGGCATCCTAGCTCCTGGGTGTTTAGATAAACGTCTTGATGGCTCGCCCTGCCCAACATTGGTATAACTTGAGAGGAAGGGAGATTTCACCCTGCCCCCTGACTTGTGGGTGAGTCCAACCCTTTGCCTAAAATTTTTGTATAAAAAAAAATAACTCAGCTTTTTTTTAATAAAAAAAGTGTTTTCTGGGGAATTTTTTCCCCAGAATATCTTGAAAATATCAGTTTTTGAAACACTATGACAGTTATTATATCAAGATATCTCGCTAAATTAAATAAATTCAATGCAATCATATTTTGAACAATATTTTCCAAGCTTCTTTGAATGAGGCTCAAGTTTATAGAGTTCAAGATTATTTATAGCTATTGAAAACAACCCAAATTGAATTACTCAAGGATTAGCCATCAAATCACTAACCAAATATAAAACCATGTCAAATAAAATGATACAGAGGAAATATATTTAAATTAAGGCTATATTTATCTTTTGCCTCAATTTTTTTTAAAAAATAAATTTCCAGAAAGGGAGTGCTGTATTGTTATGTTAAAAAATAAATTAATCACTTTTTTTTTTCAAAAGAGTAAAAATAAGTTGACTTGATAAAAAAGATTAATTTGACTGTCTTATGACTTAATGACACACTATTAACTCTAGCAGGCTGGATGGTAGATTCAATCCACATACAACCACTTGCAATAAAAAAGAAGAATGTTTTAAATTGAATAAAAATGTATTAAAAACTTTAATTCCCAAAATATATATTATATATTATATCTTTTATATGCATATATACATATAGAATATCTATATATCCATTTATACACACATAATTTTGTGAAAAAATATCTACATCTATACAAAATATACAATAGTGTGCCTGTTTAGCAGAGTGTTTAGGATCCCTAAACACACGTTCAACAGCATTTTTCCGTAAATCAAGACAATCTTTTTTCATATATTTACTTCGTAAACTGTAAAGACATTTCTCTACCGCTTTTTCAAACAGACTCAGTTGAACTGTTGAATGATATAGGTTAATTCTCAAACTACTGCGGAGAAATGAAGTCACACCAATTGATTCAAATTACCATTTTCATGTGTGAATATAGAATCTGATACAACGAAGATAGTGAATTTGAGCTCAAGTTTTGCCCTTTTAAGAGTACCCTACTTTAGATCTTAGTAGGGGGACAAAACAGTAAATTTGATATGATGCATCCGTGTTCTCCACATTCCGCATGACAGTGGAGCAGCACAAGTGAAGAACCCTCCGTCATGGTTCGGCTCTCCAAATTCCTCTCTGAAAATAAAAATAAAAATTAAAACCCACTCTTTACTAGCCGTCCGATCCAATACCAGGCAACGTAATCGCCACGTGGGTCGATCCTGTTCGTTGTAGGTTAAAAGGGTAAAAATGAAAATCTAGAGAGAGAAAGTTATAAACACGTTTCTCAAAACGGAAAATTTATTTTTTAAAAAAAGAACCCCAATATATCTCCCATCATCATTTTTTTTTTCTTTCTGTCTCTCTCTAGGGAAAAAAATTAAGGCAAAAGTCTTTTGCATCTCTCTCCTCTCCCTTCATCTGAACAAACACCACATCGTCGATTAATCCCAATCGCTTCATCGCTTCTACTCTTAAAATCCGACGTTAACCTCGCCGCCGCCGCACTCGGCGAATCCTTGCCGTCTCCTTCGCCTCTGTTTACAATTTAAAAATCTCGCGGCGCGTCGTTAGACCCGAACGCTACTTGCGTCTTGTCCTTCTGTGATAAACACTGCCGGTGATTCGGTTTCCAGCGTCTTGCTATCGAGAAGGCGCGGACGGTATTAACATGCGCACCGTTTGTCCTTCTGGTTCTTCTGGTTGACCAAATTAGTGAAACCTGTGTCTTCTTTTTGTATTGATAGGAAGGTGAGCCACTAGCTCTTCCATCATCCTCTCGTCTGCTCCCCGTGAATTAGTTCATTGAGTAGTAATTTTCTTGCGAAATTAGGTCACCGATCGTGGATTTAAGTCCTTTTGCGGTTGGGAATTTGGGGGTCTCTCAGTCTTGGGGATTTTAGTGATGAGGTTCACGCACTTCCTTCAATTTGCTTGCTGATCCGTTGTTTCCTCTCCTCGATTCGCTTTTCTTATTGCCTTTGGCTATTGAACTCGTTTTATGATCGGATGTGGGTGAATTGTGCGCAACGTGTTGCAATTTGATTTTGTCCATTATGGGTTTAGTGAAATTGGTTTTTTGACCGTTAGGCACACATTTTAAGCTGTGCTTCCTCTTTTAAATTTGCAGTTCTTCTAGAAACTTTGTTTTATGTGGATCGGTCTGTTTTTAACTAGAATTTGAAGTTCAGAATGGACCTGTATCAATTCATCTGTTCAAATAAGACATGAAACTTAATTTCCAACAGGAGCATTGACTCGCTCATGAAACATTTATTTGCGGGGGTACTCGGGAAAGACAGGCCAGCTCATGAATTGCAACCGATTGATACAACTAATTTGCCCATTTTGAGCCGAGCATACTTCGGGCTTCAGGGGTTTTAAGTGTGAATTCATTAAACAAGCATATGATGCAATTTATTTATCACCTTTTCCTCAGGGCACATCAAATTCTGTTTTTGTTATTTTGTGATTTAATTTAATTTGCATTCATCAACAGTATATTATTATTGTCTGACTGGTTGAACATGGTTAAGTATTCTACTAAGGGGATATCTTTTTCATTCAGATTCTTACTTTCCGGACTTAGAAGATAGTAAAGGCACCTACTGACATAATAGAACTGGCGATATTTATTTTTGTCACCGTTACAGTGAGGAGATAGAGGCAGGGAGGTTATAAGGAAGTCCCATATGGTTGTATGGCTTTCTTCAGGAACTTTTCAAATGCAACAGTTTCACATAGTGTCTTGGAAGAAAAAGACCAAGGACAAAATGCTGATAGGTTGCACAAATCAGTTGGCAATGAATGTGGTGATGCATCTTCAAGTGAGAAAGAGTTTGATATGAACATGGATGCTCAATATCATAGTGATGGTGAACCAGATGGGAGACTGCAAAATGAGGCTACAGTTGATCGAGTTGGTAACATCCATTCTACTGGAAGTAAAACTGCTATGGTTGGGAGGTGGGGTTCAACTTTTTGGAAGGACTGCCAGCCTATGAGCCATCAGAATGGGGAGGAATATGGACAAGAATCACAAAGTGGATCGGACTATAGAAATGCTGAAGGGGCTGAAGATAATTCATCAGATGGAAGAGGGGAAAGATTAGATTCTGAAGATGATGATGGACAGAAAGAAGCAGGAAAAGGTCCAAGAGGCTATTCTGATGTGCCTGCTGAGGAGATGTTGTCTGATGAATATTATGAGCAGGAAGAGCACATTGATTCATTGCATTACAGGGGGATTCATCAACCGACTGGATCAAGTTCATGGACTCGACAGATATCTAACGCTGTTAATAGTCGTGCAAATAGGAATTCTAGAATTTCGGATGTTGTTGAAGATGATGACGGTGATAATGATAATGACGATGGTGATGCTGATTATGAAGAAGAGAATGAAGCTGATGGTATGCTAAACGTTCTTATGTAATATGATGCCGTATCATGGTGTTTAATTACTAAAACAAGCTAGTTATATCCTTTGTTCCCCAGTTTTGATTAGTGATAAGCACCACTTTTGCAGCTTTTTGATATTTTTGTTTTAATTTTTTTATGACAAATTCATTACAGAAGATGATCCTGATGATGTGGACTTTGAGCCTGCCACAAGTGGTCGTTCTGCAAACAAGGTCATATATTTCTGTTGCTGTAGTTATTGATATTGCACCTTCTTTTGTTTAATACACAGCACTTTAAAAAGTTGCCATCTAGAGGCAGCCAATTGCAACCATCTTTCACTTCATTGTGCTTTCTGTGTTTTAAATCCTTTCTTCTTTCTTTGATGATTTTTGTGATAAATTGACTTGTAAGATATTCTAGAAATGTATAAGTGGAATCTTTTACTAGTTATCCTATTTAGTTGGACTTGATGCTGCAGAAATATATTGTTAAATTGGGAGGAGAAAAGAAATAAGCTGAGTGCTTGATTTTGATTTTATTTCTTATGAGAACAATTTTATCAGCTCGTAGATGATCCCCCCCCCCCCCCGGGGGGAGAAATAGGATGGTGGATAAACAGGATCTGATAACTGTATAGAACTGGGTTGAATTTTGAAATGAATGAATGAGCTTTTTAGAATAGGGATAATGGATTGAAGAGATTGCATAGCTGTAAAGATATGTGATATTTTTTTTTAAAAAATTAATTAGTATGATCTAATGGAATAGACGTATGTTAGGTTTTAGCTTTGAGTGAGTTGATAGAACTTTCATTTGATCATCTCTAAGAATTGATTTTGGTAAGTAGCAGATGAAATTTTAAGAAGCTAGGGAGTCTTACTTTAGGTACGCACTCTTTCTATTGCGTTTAATAGAGATTCTAGGTTGGATTTACTTTTATTGTGTGTCATGTGTAGTTAATTTTGGAAAATGCTCACATATAATTTCAGATCCTTTGACAGTCACTTAAGATTAAAGTGCAATAGTTTTATTTTTTAATTTTGAATTTTTACGTGGAAGTGAACTTTAGTTTACCTTTTGGCTTGAGAGCCAGATCTTGGTGATTAGTTTCAGAGCTATTTTGCACAAATAAACAAGGGAAGACTTTTTTGCAGTGTGTTGTTTTATGTGGTTGTATGGTGAATATGGTTGGAGCAAAATGGTTTTATTTTTAAGATGCTTCTCTTCAGTGTTTATCCGTGAGGGCTTCTTTTTAGAGTATGTTTGGAACTGTGAAACGTGGGTGTATCTATTTTAAGGCTGGTCAAACATTGATGTTGATATGACAAACTAAATACTTGTCTAACATTCATGTGTAGGTGTAAGAAAAAAGTTGTACTTCTTAGGTTCGGAAGATGATACTAAATGATGAAAAGGAAACTTGATTCTTATTTTAGTGTTTAATAATTTGAGAAGGGGAAGGGGAGTGTGAGGGTAACACAGACTAGTCTTTTTCTATCCTTCCAACCTCTTCCAATAGCACAACCTATCTGCATCTGTATTCTTCCAAAAGGAACACATTCATAAGTTTCTGTACTTAAGTACTTTCTTTGGTTTGTTTCATGGTATTGGATCAAACTGGTTCTTTCTTTGTAGTGAAAGTGTGATGAAGACAGGTGTGGACGATACAAGAAAGAAATTTATGTGGACGATACAAGAAAGAAATTTAGTTTACAGATGGCTACTTATGTTTCTAACTGGTCTTTAGCCGCTTTATGTCGGTTTAAGAGTTTACATGCTTTGTTTTTAGTTGGTTGGTATTTCTGATAGTAATCAATTCGTTGAATAACAATTTCAGGATAGAGACTGGGAGGGTGAAGAATCAGATGATGATAGTGATGACAATCTAGATGTTTTGGATGACGATGATACCTACTATGCAAGAAAAACTATGGGTAGGCAACGTGGCAAAGTGGGACGAACTGTAAAGCCTTCTAGAGAACGCAAATCATTTGGTGCATCTGGTCAACAAAGAAAACCTAAGGCATCTTTTGAAGAGGATGAGTCAACAGCAGAGGATCCTGAAAGTGAAAGTGAGGATGATTTCAAAAGCATGAGAAAGAGAGGTGTAAATGCTCGCAAGAACAATAGTCATTCTTCTGCAGCTGCAGGTTTTTCTGGCCGGAACAGTGAGGTTCGCACATCTAGTAGGACAGTTAGGAAGAAGGTGTCGTATGTTGAAAGTGAAGAAAGTGAAGAAGCAGATGAAGGGAAGAAGAAGAAGTCCCAAAAAGTACAGCCAACAATATATGCTTTTCATTGATGCCTTTTGTCTATCTTGATCATGATATTTAGGTGTCTTTATTTAGTTGCCAGTATTCTGGAGTATATCTTTGCAGTGATTTCCCAATATGTTAGGTTTGGTTAATACATGTAATAAAGTTCAAAAAATTGAACCATGGTGGTACTAGCATGTGATAAATCTCTTCCTTTGCTCTGAATATAGTGATTAGAGATGATTTAGGACAAAATGCTTTATCCTCTCTGCTGATATGAGTTTTTAATTTTTTATTTTATTTACTTTATTGGGTGATATATGGGGGTATAATTTGATGTGTTTGTTGTATGCTAGTAGGCTCTTTGAGTCCTAAATTTAGCTTAAACTTTGTTTGAAGTGCTGTATTGTTTCAAAGTCATTATTTCTTTATCTTTTAAGGGTTTTGCTTGCTCTTGACCTGATGATTATGGAAATTTTGTGAAAATGGTTTAATTTTTGAGTAGTGATATTATAATTTTTTTTGGGTCATGTGGGTATGACTTGAAGGGTGTGGTTAAGGGCCTGTTTGGATCTTATTTTCAGAACAGCTTTTATAGATCTCGAAGCAAAACCTAGGTTTTGGAGAATAGATTTTGGAAAATAGCTTTTACAGATTCCGAGGCAAAACCTAGGTTTTGAAAAGTGATTTATGTTTGGGAAGTTATTAGCTTTTGCGGATTCCAAGTTAAAAACTAGGTAGGAAAGAGAAAAGAGAAAGAATGAAAAGTAGGAAAGAGAAAAGAGAAGAAAGAAAAAGTAGGAAAGAGGAA
>JANTPZ010006613.1:1021-15801 GCA_025593235.1 Vachellia pachyceras | reverse complement strand
TCTATGCATTAGGAATCCAAATATCCATGTAATAATCAAAGTTCTAACATTTTAATACAGATATCAAAAGTTCAAAATAGTAGATTTTATCATCTACAAATCAAAGTCATCACCATTAAGTTTGGGAATCTCCTAATCAAAGTCATCATCATTTAAATTTTGGGAATTAGGTGAAATTGGGAGACATGAACAGTAACAGTGTGTGAACAGTGTGTGAACAGTGTTGAGCGCCCCAACCGCCCAACTCGGCGGGTTGGGCGGGTTAATGCCAACCCGGCCGGTTGAACCGGTCAACACTGAGTCAAACCGTTGACCGGGTTGACTGTGGTTCGGACCGGCCAGTCCGCCGGTTCAGCGGTTCACCGGTCGGACCGGCCGGTCCGAACCGGTTTTTCGAACAGTGCAAAAAAGACCAATTTGTACGGACGAACTCAGCCAATGTTTCCCTCCCCTTGCATTTAACATATAAACTTAAATGAGCCGGTTAGGATATCTCATCAAAAGTAATGAACCCTTACCATAACCATATTTTTTATTTATATAAAAAATTTTATTTTAATAGGTATAAAATTTAAAATAAAATAATCTCATAACCATAATATTTTCAAATAATAAAAAATGTTAGTTTTAAAAATATTAGATATAGATCGCTTAAAATAAAATATGAATGATCCATATCTAATGGTTTGAGAGAGCTAATCACTTTGATGAGCATTTTAACCGGTTCTTAAATCTCAAGTGCATATAAATTCTTGCCTTTTAATTTCTTTATCGCAGTAAAAACTTTTAAACCTCCTCTATGTTACTCATGTATAATAAGGGGAAACCAACATAATAATAACAACACTGACAAAATAAAGTTAATTTATGCATTTGCATAGAATATCAATACTAATTATAGGTGCTAACAGTATTAAAAACTTAATATCTAAGATATTGTCGTACACTTCTTTAAATAAAAAATTAATATTAATTTGTTATATCATGAATAACTAACTACTTTTATTAAATTCAGTTAATTTCGATCTTTTAATATTTGCTTTTAAATAAGTGTTCGGATTTCTAGGAATATATATAGAACAAATCTTGCCAGGGTCATGGCTAAACAAATATAAGCCCAGAAACTGGACATGTTGGGATGCATTAAAAGTCATCTTTTTTAAGAAAAACATTATTCACATTATTTCACAATATAAGTTAATTTAAATAAAGGCTTTTATTTTTTCATATTTCAAAACATCTAATATATATAATAGAAAAAATTAATTCAAAACAGATTTAATAAGTTAATTGCTCCCTTCGATTCTTAATGTAAGAACGCATTGAATTGTTTTTGTTATATTAAAAATTATGAATACATTACTTTAAAATATTGATCATTATTATTTTTCAGACTTATAATTTAATACATATAAATACTTTTATGTAATGAATATAGCTTATTCTTTTAAAAAAATAACTCACTTTTATATTTACAATCAGAGTAGTATTTTTTAATTTCAAAACAAAATTACTCTCGAAAGCAAAATTCTAACGACTCCATAGAATATCAAGTTCTACCACCAATTATTTTTAATTTTAAAATACTAAGCGGTAGATTAGTATGACATGATAAATACTCTAGTTGAAGTGAGGTAAGTCTAGAAAATTGGATGCCTTAAGTGGCCAAAAAAGTTGTTCAAAGGTGGTTCAAAATTTTTTTTGATTTTGGGTAAAAGTTTAAAAATATCCTTTATCTTTTGGGAAAAAACATATAGCACCATAAACAATTTTTTGAGTGCAAAAATGCATATAATGATTCAAGAATGTGTATAAAATGTCAAAGAAGTTAATATTGACTAACGCTGTTAAATCATAAACTTGAAGTGCTCAATCTTTTATCTAAGTGTGACATTTCTATTCCAAATGGATGAATTTTGAAAAAGTAATTTTTATTTCTGTAATCTTTATAAAAAATTGAGTTATAGAAGCTGTTTATACAAAATTTTGAGACATTAAAATTTTTTCATTTTTTCATTATAAACTATCCTTAAAACATGATGTGGCCTAGAAGAATTTTAAAAAAAAATAGCTTAATGACGTCGGTCAAAGTTAACATCTATGTGCCTATTTGGGAAGCCATTTTTCCCAAAGGACACGTTTGTCAAGATAAAAATCATCTCGAAATTTGTAAAAATCATCTCGAAATCCATAAAAACCATCATGGAATCCGTAAAACCACCTCGAAATCCACAAAATGCCTTGAAATCTATAAAATATATTCTCCTAACGGAGTTCCCAAACATACACTAGACCATTTTAGACCTTTTTTGAATGATACACAAAAAATTGTTTATATGCCAAATGCCCTTTCTGCAAAAGATAAATGATATTTTTAAATATTTAACCTTTAATTTTTAATAGCTTGATAATGTGGTGCCCCCGAGCTTTGATTGATGTGGACGAATAAGATTCAACATTGTTGAGAATCTGGTTACTTACCGCGAATAATTAATATAAGAGTTGGATTAGTAATTTATAAGTTAAGTAAATTAATTTAAAGAAAAATAGCATATACGATAATAAACCTAAATAATCTAAATAATATATTTAAGTTATTTAACCTTTTTAACAAAATTCAAGTGGTGTGTATGAAAGAAGAAGAAGCAGTGCCGTTTAGGAATATGATTATTTTTTTTACAGAAAGATATTGTTTAATGTGCGTTTGAGTTTTTTATATGTTCAATCAAACACCCAACAGTGATTGGGATGTTGGGGATGAGGGAGGGGGAGCGCGTGGGGGATATGGTTGGGAGAAAGACAAATTAACGTGGGAGTAGTAAATTTGAGGGGGGGTTGTCTGACACGTGGGGGGCGTGTGTCTGAGTCACATAGTGAGAGGGGGAGAGGCAAAGGCCCATGACTTTATGGCACTCTCGATTCCCCTTATTCAATGCCCCCTATCCCTATCCTTACTACCATGTACCCTCCTCCCTTCTCCCTCCACGTGTCCCCTCTGATCCTGACTGCTCGACTCCTCCCCGCCCCAGGCCTGTAGTTATTACCTGCATCATCCTCTTCCCGGAGCTCTCCCGTCTTTTCACCCTCGGACCCATGTTACGGTCTCACCATAACGTGTCCCCCTCTGCGGGACCCATCCTGTTCACTTCGATTCCCTGTCCGTTGATCTCTCCCTCTCCGGGCATCCGGATCCTCAACTGTCCCTCGTGGCAACACGAGCCTTTCGTACCGTTTTAGATTGACACATGAGGTGTACCTCAACATGCAATATTGCAATCAATTCAATTCAGCCTCAGGTGCATTCATTCTCTCTCTCCCCGCTCTCTCAACGCATTCATTTATAACGAAAAAATATATATATAATGATTCAGTTTGGTTCCTTGTTTATATATTTCAAACGTATATCAGTGTTTTTCCGTTCAGATAAATTCATTCATATATTTACTTTAAATTATATAAAAGTGGATATATATAGCAGAAATGATATGTCATTAATATAATAAGTATACTTAATAATAATAGAAATTTTGAATCATGATTTTGAGAATTATTTTCTTAATTAAAAAAAAAGGAGGATCTTCACTCTAAGTTGACTCTTTTTACCAGCAAGTTGACTATAACCACAAGAACACAAAACAGTGTTCTTGTTTTCTTTAAAATATTTTTAAAAAAAGTTTTGGATTTTTAAAATAAACATATTAAAATTGGACAGTGAAGTTTCGATAATAAATTAAATCATGCATTGTAGAAGAAGTCATCGAGTAAGGAAGAAAGGTGTTCCGACAAAACAAACTCTTTTAATTTTTTTAAAATATAAAATAAATTTTTTTGAAATAAAAAAACAAACAAGGCAGATGCTTTTTTTCCATTGTATTATTAACATTAATTCAAGTTATTAAAATGTTCTGAAAAAATTTAAAAGAATGAATAAGAATTTCTTGTGGTTGGGATTCTCTCGGTATTATTTTTCTAAACACCCCTCAAAATCTATAAGGACTTTTTTTATTGAATAATGATGTACATAAATTAAAATAAAATTTTTATTGCATACTTACCTCAATTACTCTCCTTTTAAAGACGCACTAAATCATGTCCTTTCGTTCAATTAATCCACGAGCTTACATTGCATCACGTCAGCAGGCCCCTCTCTCATCTTCTGACTCCCCACAAGCAAAGGCTTTAAAAACCGGTTGTCATCTAATTAACCACCTAGTGTCCTCCTATCTTCTCCAATCTTTTTTACTGCAAAGTTCCCGGAGCCACCGTCACCATCAAAAAAATATCATTTAACGACAGAAAAATCCATTGTTAAATAGTTATTTTTTATTAAACAATTTTCATTTAGTGACACAAAATATTAACGATCATTGTTTTAGCAATGGATTAAATGGCATTTTTTTTTGTAGGGAGAACAACAACAATTGACTTTATCTATGGGAAGTGAATTCAGCTCCGTTCCAAGTCTCCGCCCAAAGCCATCTCTTCATTCTCTCATGATCACAGCCAGGCAACAAGAAGTATGCAGCCCACCTGTCTGTATATATAAGGGAAGTGACGAGGAGGCAGCTAATTCCTTCAGCTGAAAACATCACGAGGGGCGCACGGGACTTGGTTTCTTCAAGGCACTCTGATGTAGCAACTCGCATCATGAAATCCCCATTGACTCATCCGACTCTTCTCGCAATCGCTGGCATAGCGAACACCAAACGACGTTCTTAGGACAATCCATTACTATTAAGTGCATATTTGGGGGCAACTTTTTTTTTTTTAATCAAGAAGCCCGTTAGTTTACAAACTCTAACATTTGCTAACTACTTCTTTTAAAATATATTTTAAATTTTGAATAAAAATACTCATTTTGGTTGAATAAATACACTCTTAATCCAATATTTATCTAAATGTAAATACATTCTGAAAAAAATGTATTCTGCCGAAATATAGTCTCCCAACAATTTTACAAACGGGAACTAATCATTTGGAGATTTCAAATTGCGTTCATTACCTATATCTCACTGCATCCTAATTGCAAATGACATCTTCTTGTATATTTTAGTTATTATATGCTCTAGCTAGAAAAAAAATAACAATTATAAATTTAACACCGTTTAATTTTTATAGTGACGCACATATCGTCCTTTAAAAAAATAAAAATTAGGAAATATAAAAATACTTCAATAACTTAATTGAAAAACAAAAAAAATTAAAACCGACATTACCATGTCAACTAATAAAAATTAGTGGAATAAGGCTACAAAAAAAAAATCCTTTTTTCACGCATAATTTTATTTCTCGGGCAAACATAAATAAGGATGTTTGAAAACACCACACCTTTTTGTTCACATTGATTCAATGAATTAATGAATGCTACCATATATTTTGCATCTCATTAATATGGCTTGGACATCGAATAAAGAAACAATTTAGTACTTAAGTTGCCTGTCTGCTAGTTGTTCTATCTTCTTTTAAAATGTCTTTTAAAAAACATTTTTTTGAAGAAAAAACACATCATTTGATTCGTTTGTTAGATTCACAGTCTTATCATATTCAGAGGCATCAAGGATTAGCAACCAATTAAGATTAAGATATGTATGTCCACAGCCTTTCAAATGTCAATAGTAGAGCAAGTGATTGGAATTTAATTATTTGGATGAAATTATATTATAATGCATTAATTACGCTTTGCTAATTCCATGCGCGCTCATGTATGCCTCTTAAAAATAATTATTTTCGAAGCTCAAAAGAAAATATTGATAAGTTTTAATTTGAGAAATAAGGGCATCATTGATCCAATGGAATTTCGGTTGACCTTCTGTCTTTTGATTATTGTACCCAGAATATAGTAATTGATTTCTTGTTCCAATTGATTAGAGAGGAATTAACATATATTAGCTGGTACATAGATTCACATTTCCTTTGTTTGGCCCAGGTATAGTAGCATGTTCATCAATCCCCAATCACCTAATCAGGTATTATAGTTAAAAATTCAGTTGATATTGTCAGGCCAAAAAACTATTGAATGATGATTTTTGTGACTATGATTTAACTAGTGATTGATTATGACTATAATTATAATTTTTAATCATAACAGTAGCATTAATCTTAACTGTAGTTTAACAAAGATCATGATTAAGAGCTTACTTCCGATGTTTCTGAACTACAACTATTATAATTTAAGCTTGACTATATATGCCTTACCGCTAACATCATTTTGTTTCTCATTAAAAAAAAACTAAATGCCCAAGAAAAAACAGAGAGAACAACTAGGTGCGGACCTACGTTTACTTCAGCGGGTTCAGCAGTATCCTCTTAGTTTTAGAAAATTAGGTATATATTAGTGTTATGTGATCTATTTTACACTCGCTCATTTATTAATTTTGAATCCACTAATTTTGAAGCTACTAAATTTTTACTCAAATTATTTTCAGAAGAGATTAATAATAAGTTACACTTATCTTTTTAAAAAATAGTTTGCACTCCTGAATCAGGATTCTGAGTCCACTACTGCTCCGTGGGATGTTTAACGCGACTCCCCAAATCTTCTATGTTTGTTCTAAGTTCCAATTCAATCCTTATCGTCACAGTTATTTCAATCACACAACACATATTATTCTCTAATTAATTACTTTCACGATCTATTTATACCGCTGAACTTAAAAATGATGAATTAGGTTCTGTTTGTAATTTTTTTGACAACTTGTACGTAATATATAAAACCACCCAGGACATGCACTATCTTATCACGATTTCACCAATATTTATGTCAGATCATTATTGGGAACCATATGTTATTTATATTCTGCTAGTTAACATTATTCCTTCGCATGTTGAAATGACTATGATAAGTTAAGAGTCCAATAAAAAAATAACCATAATATATATTGCTACTAATGCATGCATGTAAATTTTCTATAATTATTTTTCACCATCTTTTTCACCATCTTCTGTACGTTAATTTAGTCGTCATTCCAACTTAGATAAGTTGGGTTAAAATGTACAGTCCATAGAATTGACGCAATGGTTGTACCTGCGATTGACATTATTTATTTCCCATCCCACATTTATTGTTTTGCATGATAGATTTGCTACAAATAATGATTTTAGCTAGCTCACTCATTGGCAAAGTATTTCAGATACTAATTTTTTAACCCTTAAAATAAGAGTTACTTAACTATTAAATATATTAAATAAGATAAATAAATTATTTGATTACAACATATATAACTTGATCTCCTTAAAATTCCTCAATATAATATTAGTAGTTAAGAATAAATTTGAAAAAACGATAAATATGAAAGATAAAATGGATAGATGTCATGAATCTTGGATTAAGACCATCTTTGGATAATTAGCTCTTATGATTAACATCAAAGGAGTATTATATTTAATTTTTTTCACAATCAACTATGTTCATTACTAAAAAAATGCCATTTAGCAATGAAAAAGCCGTCGCTAATGGTTATTTTCCATCTTTAAAATGATAGTCGCTAAATGAAAATTTTTTGATGAAAAATAACGATAGCGATAGTTTTGTCGTCGTTAAATGACATTTTTCTGGTAGTGGTTCATCTCTTCCGTCATGACTCATTTGCTAAACTCCATATAATATTGGAAGAAATGTGCCTAGTCCATAAAAATCACACCATCTTAAAAAAAATTAGAAAAGCATATATAATGCAGTTGCCTTCCATATGTATTCCCTCTGGCTCTATATTTATCATTAAATCAAAATTTTTAAATGAACTTTAAATTTAGAACTGAGGGAGTACATGATATGAAGGTGAGTGTAACATAAGTTGCATCACACACGGAATAATTAATGCAGCTTGATAGTGAGAGAACTAGGGAATCAAAGCAAAGTTGGGTATTGTATAGTATATGTATATATGCGAATTAAATGTGGCATCAAATCATTCAACTTTCTTCCTGGTGATGTCTCCGTCCATTAATTAATAAATGCAACACAACCGATTCAAAGCTACAAAGAAAAAAAAGTGTGATGAAGAGCCAAACTCAATATACGATCACTTAAATTAGTCTGGTTACCTTAACCTTGGGAATTAATAATTAATGTTGAGCAAACGAAAGCCCTTAATTAATTACAAGAGTTTGTTTAATTAGTGTGGGATTTTGCACAGAAAAAAGGAACCTAACCCACTTGCCTTTTAACAAACTGGCATATCATATGATGATGATCATGATGATTGGATTCGATTCCATTTTCTCAATTCTGACTGGTTTTTAATTCGTGTCTTGTCTCTATGCCAAGACAAAATAAAGTTTAGATTCTCGACTTTCATCTTTGTCCTTCAAAAATTGGATCTTTGAATGAAGAACATGTTCATCATCGTATTATAGGAACCGTGGTCCTTTCACAAGCTTCTTCTTTTCTTAAGCGTAATCATGGCCTACACATAAGTAGTGATTTTGAAGTGGTACATGTGATCGGACAAAAAAAATTATTCGCAAGTTATAAGGAAGGCAAGAGCAATCTGAGATGCGATTTGAGGTCCTACACACTCTAGAACAGATATGCTTATTCATGTATTCTGATTCCTCTTAATATCGTGTCATTAGTTCTAAAATATTTCAATCGCTATATATATATATATATGATCCAATTAAACTTTAACACCGCCGTATATGTACGTATTAGCTAGACATAAATATCTAACAAATTCCTTTTTATGTGCTTCAAAAAGATAGGAATTTCGTTGCTGCTAATTAAAAAGTTAACACAAAGTCAAAAACTTCTAAAATTATAAATTAATTAGAAATCGTTATAAGTAAACCAAACTTTTCAGAGGAAAGTATGTTTAATTAGCATACCGTATGCTCAATACACAAGATGGCCAATACTTTTACAATTGAATTCTTGAAGAAATTGATCATTTAAAAGTTTTATTATGACAATCATTTTTAGGAAAAAAACTTGTGATGATATAGTAGGGATGTGCATCAGCCGCTTCCTCCATTATGAGCTTGACAAATAAAATAATGAAGGTGATTTCTTTAAATTAAATAAGAACCACCTTTGTAATTTTAGAACTTTAACAAGTTCTAGCACAGGTGTTTGTATAGTGCCACGCATATAATTAATGAATAGAAGAACCATTATCTTGAGCTCATAATATTCTTGTTTTCCTTTCGATAGATTGGATTCCAGCAAGGTGCTAATTATTAAGTATAATTAAGCCTTTAAATTACATCTTATACAACTTGCTTAATATTCTCCACCATTTCATATAAGATCATATGCATAGATGGGATCGATGTTTGCTACTTTTCTGTTACTGATTGGTGCCAAACAACTCCATTTCAATGTTCATAGAATTGTTTGTGTGGTGTTATCTAATCTCATCAAGTTACTTTAGTTATTTGTTTTTCTTTTGACACATCTTTACATAAACCAAACCATATGATTGGCATGATATTATAATATTGCAGAAGCACAATCCAGGAATAGATTACTAAGATATGGGCGCTTTATCACTAATTAGGGTAAAAATAACAATATAATTCTAGCTGTAAGACTGTCTAGAATATCATAAATTGGATTCCATATGTATGTATATGGATACAAAAGGAATTTGCTGGAGCACTTCAAATATTAATATTCTCCAGATCAAACTACTTAATTTCCCTCTAAGCCACTTGGTTACCCTATTCTATTCCATATATATAAGGAACTCGATCCATAAATAGACGTCTTTAATTTAATATTGTTCTGTATGACTTGAGAGAGAGAGAGAGAGAGAGAGAGAGAGAGAGAGAGTTTCAATGCTAAATTATTTAATATGATCAGTGAAGATAGAAGCCATGTATTAAAGAGTTACAAGTCCAAAAGTCTCACAAGTCATAAGTATAATGTGGTTTATAAATTCAAGAGGTCCTTCCTCAAAATAAGCTAGTCTTTTGAGTTTTTTTATCAGGGAAGTCACCATTGGCAACATTAAGTTCAAGTTATATGTTGTTCAGTGCAGTCACACCAACTAGATATATACAGTAGAATTCCACTTAAAGTGGAAAATCAAAGCTGAGAAAAGACAAAGTTCAGAGAGATATAGACGACATTGAGGCTGAAAATAACACAGATGGAAGTTGAAATTGAAAGTGAAGGAGCCTAATGAGTCGCCATTAAGAATCTTTTAATCTTATTTGAAGTTTGTTGAATGTAATCTCCGAAGATCTGATCCTTCAAGCAAGAAGCCAAATATGCCCCCCTCCGCATTTAATGCATTTCTCCGCAGATTCTTTTGAGTAAAAAACAAATTCCACACTTTTTTCTTAAATTTCTATAAACCATACTTGTGATGTTTTGCTTAATCATGCGAACTTTATTTCCATTACTGTCACGAATGTTTGTGTATATTTAATCTTTTTGAATGTATAAAAGTTTTTCTGACATTGTTTATCTCTCTGAATGGACAAAATTTTTTTTTCTTCTTGTTTTTGTGATACCAACTGGTTTCCAAGAAGTCGCATGAAGGTATAGCTCTTTCAACGACAGACATCTATCTAAAAAATTATTTATATTAGTTCTGAAGGTAAAATAAATATCTATATCATCATTTCAGTTAGAGATATGTGGTGTATGTGTGTTTGTGTATATATATATATTGCAACAACAAGTCTGGTTATATATCCACATGTTTTGGCTTTTTCTTTGTTTTTTGGTCGATCTGAATGGGAGTTAATTGTTCATTAATTAGTTAGTTAGTTATCACGTACAAGAAGGAACTAATGTGCTCCACAAAGCAGGATATTGGCCTCTTTTGCAGGATGTTGACTTCCCAGTCAATTTAAACAATACCGAGTTATTAAGCCTTTATGGTTTTTTAAAAGTATCCTCACAATTGAGACTTATCATCATTAATTGTTTGTCTGGATCTGCAGGAAACTCTATCATGAACTATTTTTATTATAGTTGAGTAACAAGTGTGAATATGTGAATTGTATATGGACTTTAAATAAAACCGATCCATTATATTAGATAAGCCTTATTAAAACACTATTATTGTGACTAATTATATATATGTGGTTCAAGAGAAAAAAAAAATATAAAACACACTTGTACAATAAAAGAGGCAAGTGGCCTGGTTGTAGTTTTCACTGTTGTTTTCCCTACAAACTTATTAATCACTCATAAAGTAACGTGTAGTGAGCTCTTCCAAGTTGCCAAACTTCGGCTCTAACCTCTCTCTTCTTGAATTAGAAGGACATGTTTTAATAACCTGAGGTTATAAGATCCAACCTACAACTTTCCAATTAAAATGTAACTATCACTAAACTACAGGTAATTGGCAGCTCTAACCTCTAATTAAGTTATCTTGATCTGTTGACAAGGAAAAACCAATGAAGACCAAGTTGAAAGAGCTCTTCATTATTTTTAAATAGAATATCAGCATTATATATAATTAAGGCCGTAACAACAACCTAGCTGGCACTGCTACAGAGTATAGTTTTTACTACTGAAATTTGCGTCCTTTTTTTTAAAAAAGGGAGTAAAAAATGAAGGCGGCCACTTTAGGCGTTCTATATCTAAGATAGGGTGCCAAATGGTGCCTTTAGACGCCCTATATCAAGATATAGCGTCAAAGGGTACCTTTAGGCGTCCTATCTCATAATAGGGCGTCAAAAGGGTGAATTTAGACGCCCTATATCTAAAGTCACCCTTTTGGCGCCCTATCTAATATATGGTACTAAAAAAGCCCTACCGCCACAAAATTTGAAATGGTTTCACTCTGCCCAAAACTCTCCTTTTTTCAAAAGACGGCCCTCATTTCATGCCCCTCTCACATTTCAAGCCGCCACTGCCTTTGTGAGAGGCCCCTCTTCTTGCTATGAAGCTCTAGCTTCGCGTGCAAAGGTCTCTCAACTCTCAGTTTCTCTTTCTCACACTCTCAGCTCTCACATTCAGCTCTCACTCTCTATTCGTGCTCAAATTCCACGCCATTTTATTCACACCCTTTTTTTCACCGTGCTGCAGTTACGAGATAGGAGGTGGGATGCACGGTCATTAGCAGAAGACGACGCGGTTGAAGAAGAAGAGAAAGAAATGAGGTTCGCTTCCTTTTGCCTCCATCTTCATCCTCTCTGCTTGGCAGAGTTATGCTTTATTTATTTGCATTCATTTTATTTCCATGTCTCACTAAATATTAGTTTGGCTTTTCTGATCTGAAATCTGAATCATCTGATAGTGTTGAGTTTTTGCAGGTGCTTCACTGGCAGAAGATTGGATTTGCTTGAAGTCTATAAGAAATTGTTATACGACATTGTAACTGCTGTTGTTTCTGTGCCTTGTATTTGGACAATCTTCCATATAGAGATCTTGAGGCGCCTAATGTTGTTGAGCAATCGAAAGAATGGAACGTTTCGATAGGTATATATCTTGAACAGAATGTTTTTTAAAAAATATTATACCTATGGCGCCTTATCTTGAAATATAGGGCGTCGTAGGCCCTAACTTTCTACTCCTATCACATACACATCCCCTCAGAAAGGACACCAATTGGGTTAAAAATATGGCGTAAAAAGTATATTTTGTAGTAGTGTGGTACTAATTAAACTGTGCAGCAAATTCTCAAGGGAAAATGACAGATAAAATATCTCAAAAATAGTGAATCCTAGAATGATGATTCGAAATTTAAAATCTTAAAATGATGATAGTTCTTCACGCGTCTTTAACAAAGTTTAAAGAAAATGATCTAAATGACCATGTAACCCATAAAGGCATCACTTTACGATGACTGATTTAACCAGAGAGTGGTGGATTTCATTCAAATGAAACATAGGTTCATTCGAATGAAGGCTGCTTTTTAAATCGTACAAAAAAGAGTGCGATTTAGAAAGAATGCTTTCTAAACAGTTCATAAGAAAAAAAGTTTAGAAAGTCCATCTTTATTCGAATGAACTTAAAATGCATTGGTTAAAGTATACTTTAGTCCTTTATATATGCGTTAGGTTTTATTTTAATCATTTAAGTTTAAAAAGTGCACTTTCAGTACCTCAAACTTAACGCCGTTAGTTTCTTTTAATGGAAATTACTGACTTATCAAATTCAATTGATGACTATGCAATTAAACGTTAAAAAATCATACTCACATTTTAATTTTAATTTAATAATATAATAAATTTGATATTTTAAATTGTGTAAAATAAAAAAATTTAAAATAACAGCGTTAAGTTTGATGAGTCAGCAATTTCTGTTAAGAGAGATTAACGGCGTTAAGTTTGAGGGACTGAAAATGCACTTTTTAAACTTAAAGGACTAAAGTGAAATTTGACGTTAATATAAAAGACTAAAAGTATACATTAACCAAACGCTTTTGAATGAAGCTAGACTTTCTAAACCTTTTTCCTATGAACGGTTTAGAAATCATCCTTTCTAAGCTACGTTTAAATTTTAAAATGCTGTAACTCTTTTGTTTGAAATCCAAATTTAATGAATGACCTATCGATGAAAAACCCTTTGAGTCGACTTTCAAATGAAATAGGTTTTACACCCATAGTATTTGTGATTTGAGAGATATAGTCACAAAACTGCACATATATTTGGAATACATTTATTCCTGATATATGTTCAGTCTTTTGATGATATTTCTCAAAGCACATATCCAATTGTTTTGAAACTTATTCCATTTGAAAGTATACTCAAAGGGATTTCTAACCATAAGTCATTTGTCAAATTTGGAAATCAAATGAAGAAGCTACATCGCTTTGAAGTTAAACTTTCTAAATCGTTTATTTTTTATCAACTTAAAATTCATTCGAATGAATTTAAAATTTCTTCAAATGAAGCTGGACTTTCTAAACCGTTTTTCTTATGAACGGTTTATAAAGCATTCTTTATAAATTGCACTCTTTTTGTGCGGTTCAAAAAGTGGCCTTTCTTCGAATTAACCCATAGTTCATTTAAACGAAGTCCACTACTTTATCACTAAATCAGTCATAGTAAAGTGCTACATTTATAGGTTACATGGTCATTTAGGCCATTTTCTTTAAACTTTACTAAAGACACGTGAGGAACTATCATCACTCTGTTAAACTTTAAATCACTATTATAGGATTCATTATTTTTAAAGTATTTTATCAGTCATTTTCCCAATTCTTAATAACATAGTTATATAAATAATACAGCTATCTTGTGTGTGTGTGTGTCTGAGTGCGCGTGTGTATTGGATAGCGTGAGTATGATGATGAATGAATAAATATTTCAAGGGTTTGGTATATACCAGACAGGTTGCCTTGTGGCTATGAAGCAACTTATCTCATAGGCTCCTTTTGGTTTGGACGAAAAGAATTTCTTTCATTGGCTCATTTGCATTATAATTGAGGTTATATATATATAATATCTCTTGGCAGAAATATATATAATATCTATTACATAGCAATAACTTATACCCATGTTAATTTTTGGGTAAAGATTTAAAAATATACTTTATCTTTTATAAAAAGAACTATATATCAGTATTATAAACAAAAGTTAAATGTAAAAATGCTCACAATCAGAAACCATTATAAGGACTTGTTTGCCTCCTCTTTCTGAAACATAGGTTTTGACCAAAGACTTATGATTGATTTCAAAATCTAGATTTTGACCCAAGACCTAGATTTTGTCAAATTACAAAAATTTTTCTGAAAAGTTTTTTTAGTTACAAAACCTAGGTTTGAAATCTATATTTTTTTTTCATACTTTTTTCTCTTTTTTCTACTTTTCCATCTTTCTACTTTTTTCATTCTTTCTCTTTCTTATTTCCTACTTTTTTCATTATTTTTCTTTC
>JANTPZ010006612.1:0-11454 GCA_025593235.1 Vachellia pachyceras | reverse complement strand
TGAAATTTAGATTTCCTCTCTCCTACTTTTTCCTCTTTCCTCTTTTCTACTTTTTTCGCTCTGTCTTTTTCCTTTTCCCTACTTTTTTTTATTTGTCTTTCCTCTTTTATACTTTTCATTCTTTCTCTTTTCTCTTTCCTACCTACTTTTTGCCTCAGATCAATCCATAAAAGCCAATAACTTCCCAAACATAAATCACTTTTCAAAATCTAGTTTTTGCCTCAAAATGTGTAAAAGCTATTTTCTAAAATCTATTCTATAAAATATAGATTTTACGTCAGAATCTATAAAAGCTATTTTAAAAATGAGATCCAAATAAGCTCTTGATTGAATATTCGTGTTCAAAGAAAAGATGCATCTGTGAGAGCTACGTTCAATTGAGTTGCATGAAAAATAATGCCATATTTCATTTTCAACGTCACCCTCGTCTCCAATATAAATAAATAGGTAGGTCGATTCTTAGCCTTTTCGAAACTTATAAATACAATATTGTCACCACCTTAATTATTAATCAAAAGTCTCTGTTCTTCTCTTCTTAGGTTTCTCCTCCCTTTTTTTATAATCCATGCAAGAGACGTGCGAAGCTTCGTAGACATTATCAAGCTTCATCATAATTGACCTGGTTATCCTTCACTTCAATTAAATTTATCTTAGTGCTGATTTATTTTCTTAATTTTCATCCCTTTTAAAAATCGTGACAGCTATATATATATATATATATATATATAAGACCCTTGTTCCGTCTCTTTAATTAAAAAGACTCATCTTGTGATGTGTACATGCGTGTCTCTACACAAATAAATATGCTAAACTTTGTCCTGTAAGATGATTGAAGGTTTTTAACACATCGTGTCTTTAATATAAAAATGCTCATTTATTAATATGATAGAAAAGTAATTTTACGTAAGACGATATAAGTATATGAGAGGAGTTTTGTCTCAACTTATGTACAACGTAAAAAAATTAATGAGTATATAATGCAAAGTTAGAAATTATTTATTTTTTATGAATCAATGAGTATTTAGCGTTTTTTTGAATCTTATTACATATTTCCGAACAGCTGACTCATTCAATTAGCGGGAGTGTTGACAACAATGGTGGCACCTCTCCACCTTCACGCAATCATTGACGTTGCATACCCAAAGCTTAAACACGAGACCACAAGTTAAGTAGGAACAACCATTCACGAGTTGATTCAAACGCTTGTAGGTGAAAATGATTTATTTTATGTCTTAAACACAATAAATTTTAATTGACCAAACATGGTCATTTTTTTAAAAAAATATTGTATAATTTACAAATAATTTACAATTGTGATGGAGTGGATAATTAAAAAGAATAGATAGATTTAAGTTGAATGAAGAAGACAAATGAAGGAAGTTTCTTACGTAATATTATTTAAAAAAAGGAGGAAGGGGATGTTGGATTCCCTTGTCAAAACGCAGCCTTTCGTTTTCGTTGCCACTTTATCTTAGAATTAAATATGCCCAATAATTATTGGGTACGCATACGTGTAATATTCTGGATAGATACGGAAAACGAACCGTTTTTATATATGCCCCACGTGTACTCCCATCATCAATGCTGTTACAACGTCTGTTATCAAAATTAGGTTATTTGTAAATATTTGCCCGCTTGAAAACCAGCAGACGAGTAATTTCTGAGAGATAAATATACGAAAGAGATTATCTAAATTTATGAAAAAGTACTGTGAAATGTACTTTTGGTGGTTAAAAAACTTACTCAAACACTCATATTCTTTTGGGTTAAGATATTTTACTGTAAGAGATAATTTTGATTAAAAAACTGTTAAACGTAAATCTTTCGATAGATATTTAAATCTTATTTCACTGCATTATAAAAGATTAATTCATTTGGTTATTGAGTATATTTTAGAGAAATTTGCAATCAGATCTCAAATAGAAAAATTAATGAATAAATGGTCATAAAGATTTATAAAATTACCGTAAGATTCCAGAAGTAGCTACTGATTTTGTTATTAACATCTCAGCAGATACTCCTATGACCTTATGGTAATTTTGTGAATCCTTGGGATATTTTGTTCATTAATTCTCCTACTTGGGGCTTGATTGTAAACTTCTCTATATTTTATAGTCAATTCCTTTATTGAGTATATTTTATAAAAGTTAACAATTGTGCTAAGTAGCTAGTTAATTTTGCCCATCACACGTAGGTCAATTGATGAAAAGCCTTTTTAAAAAAAATTATTGGTTAGAAGAACTTACTATAGTTCTATACGCATACAGTATAAATGCTCTACATGATTTTATATATAAATATCAGTATTTCAATTTAAATTATTCTATCTTGGACCAAAACAAAAATTAGATTATTCTATCTAATAATTTTTTTAAACGAATCGTTTTTCATTATGATGATTTGTTAAAATAAGAAAACCTCAGTGATTGAACCATTGATTAATTTATAAATTCCTAATATATATCCCAATTATATATTTTTAATGACGTAGCCTCTCCCTTTAATGCTCTATCATTGCAAGGACCCTTTTTTCTCTCTGATTCTTTTTGTTTTCCCTTTATTACCGAAATCCTCTGCTTCTTATTACCCCATGATGATGCTACCGGTTAATATTTTTTTCAATCTTAAATATAGGACCAATTTATCTAATTTAATGATAATGAAGATGATAGTTAAATTAATCAACATAAATTTTTTTCTAAAATATTTTAATTATCCTCCTTAATACCATTTATTTCTCTCAACTATTGTTAAAGAAGGGTCAATATGGATAATTTTAAAAAATATTGATAAGAATTAGAAATAAATAATTTTTTTATAATCTAGATTAGTTTTGAGTTAGATTCTCTATTAAGGATAGAGTAATAGTAATACACAAATAATTGTCCAGTACTATATGCCACTCCATCAAACGCCATGAAGATTCTTCATTTCATCTCCTGATTTCTCTTGAATCTTAATAGCTTTTTAAATTAAAAAGTGACATATATTTGCATTTAATTATTAGATTTTGGGTTTTCAAAACCAATTGTCAGCAGACTATGGAAAGTGTTTTTTGCCCAATAGAGAGCAATGAGGGTAATGCTATGCCCGGTTTTAATACAATATTAGTTCATTCCTGAAAAAAATCAATGAAGGTATAAATAAGCTTTTTTTTTGCCTCGGAAAGTAAATAAACTGTTATAGATTATATAAATTCTGAAATATTTATAGATATATATCATTAAGTTATATATTAATTTACAAATTAGGTAAATTAATTTTAAAAAAATTATAGATTCAATAGTTTATTTAATTTTTAAAATCTTCAAGAGAAGTTAACTAAATTTTATACAAAGCATCGTAGTGGTATTTAATTTACATTATTTTCTGTAAAGCTGGGGTATATCAGTTTTTTTCCTTTTTATCAAATGATAAGGGTAGAAAAAGAAGTGAATGAAAAGATCGTGGCCGTCAAATCCAACTGAGGATAATGATATGCTGAGGGTTATGATGAGGTTTAGACTTTTTTGTTTTTGCCACAGCGATTGTGAGCCACTAATGGAGGCAGATTTAACCATGATAAGTCCGACGTTGAAAAATTAAACGTGGAATGGACCTTTTAAATTGTATAATTAAATTTTTACATTATTTGTAATTAATCTTTCATATGGCTAAATGATATGTTTTAATTTTAATTATTTTTTAATAGATATTCATTCCCAATTCTCCTTACCAAGCCTTTGCTGGTCCCTCATTCATGCTAGCAAGTGTCATTGCAAATTTTGATAACACGTATGAGTGCTCTTAAAAAAAAAATCCTTCATTTGTTACCTATAATTTTTCATCCTTTTATTAAATCTTTTATTTTTTTTTAACACTATTAACCCCTCTAAGCTCGTTCCCTTAATAAGGTTGATAAATAGAAGAGAGTATGACAAAAAAAAGCATTAAAATGTAGAAAGAATTAAACAAGATTCCAAATTTTCCTAAACCCCAAATCAAATCCACTGAATGAAATATAGATATTGAAATTTGATGAAAATAAAATAATGATCTTGAATTTTTTTTAAAAAATAGAGCAAGGAAGGAAGACGTGTCATTGATATTACATTTGTCTAATCCCAGATCAAACCCACTGAATGAAATATAGATATTGAAATTTGATGAAAATACAATAATGATCTTGATTTTTTTTAAAAAAATAGAGCAAGGAAGGAAGATATGTCATTGATATTACCTATACTAAAATTGTAATTCTCTAAACTGAAGTTTTAGTCGTGATATAAGTAATAACAATGCCTTGTTTTTGTCCCTTCAGCTATTTTTAAAAGATCATTTCAAAGTATTATTATTTTTTTTCAAATTTCAATGCACTTATTTGCCCTACTGGGTCTGATTTGAAAATATAAAAATTGAAAATTCTGATTTCTCTTTCCTAAGTTTCAATGGTAACTATTGATTATGTTTGACAATCCGTTAAGAAGCTTTAAAAGTATGTTTAACAGTATTTTTTTGTAAAATAATATAATATCTTTGATATATTTATTTTCACTTTTATAAAAGTACTTCTTTATCATATTCCCAAACCGACCAATTATATAATTCCCTCTTGATAAAAGTTAAATGATTTATCAAAGAAGAAAAAAAAAAGATGGAAGGACATTATGGGCAAAGACTGGAGGAGGGCGGGGAGTGAGTGCGTTTAAACGTAATGATTACGCTCTTCATGGCGCGTCATAAATGCGTCCCCCTCCATAAATAACCGCGCAGCCTTGTAGCCGCCATTCCCACTACCTCTTCCACTGTCTTTTCCCGTTTCATCCCTCTCTCTCTCATTCCTCATCACTACTACTATTAAATTATCACCTTTATCCTCATCATCATATCATTACTTGTTTTCTTTTTGGCCAAAATATCATCACCACTATACCCCTGTTTTATCAATCAAATTATTACTTTAGCCCCCAACCTACGCAAATTAGCACTTTGACCCTGTGTACTTTTTCATACATAAGCCTGCAATTGGTAGGTACGTATATAGCTCAGCTCATAATGCATCCATCAACTCCCTGTAGATTTATTTAAAAATTATTTTTACTTGAGTTGAGAAATTTTACCTTAATTTATATACAATATAAAAAAAAAAGGAGAAAAAAGCTTTTTAAAACACATATAGCCTATGGATTTTCAGTTTTCTAAAAAATATTATAAACCAATCCGCCAAATATTATAAAGCTTTTTCAATATTGTTAACATTAAGCAAACTGCTTAAACCAAGTTCTTTAATAATACGTTGTCCTCCAATCTACTTTTAAAATATTATCATTTATTTGTAAATTAATGTGAAGAAAATAGGATAAATGATTATATGTTATTAAACAACTTAATATAATGAATATAAAAAACTTATTGTAAGTATAGTTTTAATATTAATTCAAGTTATATATAATAATGTTTATTAAAAATAAAAAAATGTGTGGGGAGAAAGGAGTTTACAGATTTTGGGAAGAATTTACACGATTCAAGAAGAATTTCTGGATTTCGATATGCTTTTAACGAATTTTATATGTTTTTTATGGATTTAAAGATTTTTTTATTTTGACTTATGTGCATCGTTAGGAAAAAGATTTTCTGATTCTTCTCTTCGTGTTTATATTCTATGATCGTTTTTTTTAACCCTTCCAAATTTGTGTGTCATTATCACTGTTCTGGAGTTTGTTTGGATAGCCCGTTACGAGAACGGACACAGATTTCAATGTAAATATGTGAGAGGGGTTTTGTCCCGGTAAGCGCAGGAATGGATTTTGGTTACCCAACCGGACTAACCAAACAAGCCTATGTCCTTCACAATACTTTACGGTCTACATTTGGATTAAATATTTGACACATCAACCCAAACCTAGCAGAGTTTACAGGGTCAATAATTACAGGGACTTACTTCAGAAAATTACTGCATAATGAGGGATTTATTGAATTAATTGAAGCACTAAAGTACCAAATTGGAAAACTCGTGAACCATGGGTTTAAATTATGAATTTCCCCTTATTATTTTATGGACGACAAAGTTAGAAACGCCCAACTAATCGCCAATCACTGATAAAATCCGAAATTCTTTATTTTTTTAAAAAAGAAAACAATTATAAAGAAGGGGAAGGGAAATGAGAATTCGCGCGCCGCGAGGGGGTGGGGAGACGTAGATAAAGACATTAAAATAAATTAAAAGCAATAAAAGTTGGAAAGCTCAGGTATATAGAGCCCCCATGATAGGATTTTCGTGTAGGCGATAACGATCTCTGTAACTCTTCTGCTTCTGGCCATCCTAAATTACCTTCAAAACGTCTCCCCCCCCCCCGGCGTATCAAATCATCGAACCCATTCCATTTTCCTCTCTTCGGTTTGTTTTTCGTATCCCCCTCTGCTTCGCCGATACAAATACAATATATGATCATACTCTGTTTCTGGTATTTCGACAAGTGAGCTTACGTTCTTGCTTATACTACACGCTAATCACTGTCATCATCAATCAGTATTGTTAAAATCTCAAATTCTGCTGCTCACTCAGTCATATAGAAGTTCCCCCCCCCCTCAGGTCTTCTCAATATAAACCTTGATTACTGATTACCCTTCCCGCTCATAACAATCCTCTCATCTTCGTTCCGTCGTTTTCAGTCTCTGAGCAGGAAGATAATAGAAGGATTTGTGAGTTTGTCGGATAAGCAAATATGGGAGAGGAGTACGGTAGGATAGTGGTAGTGAGAGAGTTCGACCCAGATAAAGACAGAGGGAAAGTGGAAGTAGTAGAAAGAATATGTGAAGTTGGACCCAGTGGGAAGCTTTCCCTCTTCACCGACCTCCTCGGTGACCCAATTTGCAGGGTCCGCCACTCGCCGGCTTTTCGTATGCTGGTATATATAGATTTTAATTTTTTGTTCCCTCTAGTAATAATAATGCCTCCTCTGTTCCTATTCCATCTTTTTTCTCTGATCATCTCGATCGAGACCCACTCTTTCTCATTGATCCGAGTTGATGGTGTGCGATGCTGTGACTGATTCGTCTTGTTGCCGTTTTCTGGAATCAATAGGTGGCCGAGGTAGGAGAAGAGATTGCAGGAATGATAAGAGGTTGCATCAAAACCGTCACGTGCGGAAAGAAGCTCTCCAGAAATGGAAACAAATCTCACTTCGCTGAACGCCTCCCTGTTTACACCAAACTCGCTTATATCTTAGGTCTTCGCGTCTCTCCTTCTTACAGGTACAATTGAATAATTCTCTCCACTGATTGGTCATCTAATTGATAGTTCAAGATTTTATAGAGAGAATTAACTGTGCACTGGTACTTAATTGATGGTGGTGGTGGTGGTGGTGGTGATGGAATTAATGTGTGCATTTATCTCTGTACAGGAGAATGGGAATAGGGTTAAAGCTGGTGAATACAATGGAGAACTGGTTCAGAGACAATGGAGCTGAGTACTCGTACATGGCGACGGAAAAGGACAATTTGGCGTCCGTTATGCTCTTCACCGACAAATGCGGATACTCGAAGTTCCGTACGCCGTCGATCCTCGTCAATCCTGTTTTCGCTCACCGGATTAATCTTTCTCAGAAGATCGCTATAATCGAACTGGACCCCTCCGACGCCGAGAAGCTCTATCGCCGCCGGTTTGCCACCACCGAGTTCTTCCCGCGCGACATTCGCTCCATCCTCGATAACAAACTCACCCTTGGCACCTTCCTTGCCGTCCCGCGCGGGTCATTCAGTCCAGACACGTGGCCCGGTTCGGAGTTATTCCTCTCGGACCCACCCGAGTCATGGGCGGTTATCAGCGTCTGGAACTGCAAGGACGTGTTCACGCTCGAGGTCCGAGGCGCGTCACGCGTGAAGCGTACCCTGGCCAAAACGACGAGGATTCTGGACCGGGCGTTGCCGTTTCTGCAGCTGCCGTCGATTCCGAACTTTTTCAGGCCGTTTGGGTTCCACTTCATGTACGGAATAGGAGGCGAAGGGCCTGAGGCGGCGAAGATGTTGAAGGCGCTTTGCGGGCACGCGCACAACATCGCGAAGCAGCGTGGCTGCGGGGCGGTGGTGACGGAGGTTTCGAGTTGTGAGCCGTTGAAGTTAGGGATACCACACTGGAAGATGCTATCATGCGCCGAGGATTTATGGTGCATAAAGAGGCTCGGGGAAGACTATAGTGACGGCTCTGTCGGTGACTGGACAAAATCTCCACCTGGATTGTCCATTTTTGTTGACCCCAGGGAATTCTAATTCCCATTGCAATTCCCTCGAAAGACGGCGGCGGCGGAAACGCGAGCTGCAAAGTGTGATTAGGCGCATGTCGTCTTGCTTCTTTTTTTGTGGTTCACCTTCACTTTTCCGTGAGATTTTCTCTGGGTAGCGACTCCGACGGTGGAAAAGAAAAGCAGAGAACGAGGAGGGACTGGATTTTGTTTTGTTTTTTTGTAAAGGAAGAAGAGAATATCCATTTTTGCCTTTGTAATTTGGGAATTAGCTTTGTTTTTCTTCCTCTGGGGTAAATGGACGTGAGTTTCTTTTTAGATCCCCTTGAAGCCAAACGCAACCCTTAGGCCTCTGGTGTGCGGCCGGGATTTGCCTATAATCTTTTAGAACTTCGCTTGTTACTACAAGATCTAATAATCATATGGAATTGTCTAATCTGTTTGAGAGAGACCGAGAGAAGGGGGGGGGGGGAAGAGAATATTTTTGATAATGTGAACGCGTGTGGCTACAGGTGGGAAACCTAGGACCTTATCCTATACTCTGCTTTTGTTCGATAGGGTTCCTCGTATCTTGCTTAATGAAGGCAGTGGAAATCAAACGACCCGGTGGCCATTATTAACTTGAAGTTTTGTTCATCTCTTGCTAAAAAGTCCATGCCTTTGCTAGTTCCATTATCATATTTTCAGAACCCTACAAGCAGAGATTCATGATGGGACACAAACGTTCCATTTTGGAGTGACTCTGTGTGTGTGTGTGTGTGTTATAGCTTGCCTTGCGTTGACCTTCCCGAAGGACCGGACTTAAAATATGGGAAGTCACGTCTTGGAATAAAGACGTGAAGAAAAAGTAGGAAACAGCCTAACGCATGCGCATACTATTATGATGTTAAAGTTGGTAATGTGAAACTAAATCCAGCCATGGTGGGACCTGAGAGTTAATTGGGTTCAGTTTGTTGTGTGATAGAGTCTTATTTTTTTCAGCTGAGTTTGGTGCGATTTTGGTTTTGCGTGTGTATATTATATTGCTACAACATTTCAAGAATCAAATATGCTCACGGGTCACTAACATAAGGTATTTATTGGGCAGTCAAATTGTTGGAAGATTCAATAACTCGTAATCTTAGGTGTGCACTGGCACATTAAAAATGAAACGATGATGATCAAGTGGTAAGTTGGATCCATAGGCTGATGGATTGAGTGGGGTGAAGTTGTTAGATGAATTAATAATATATATATGATTTGGATTGATGAAAGGGAAAAATAAATAGTGTTGAAACAGTACTACTGAACTTGAGATTGGGGGGAGTCAATTATTGGTAGCGAGTAGGTGTTAGGCAGGGCTATTTGTGATTAGTGGTAATTGACATCTCTTAAGTAGCTGCCTGCGGAACCTCACTTTCCAGCCTTCATTCCAAAGTAGAGGTTATATTGTGTTTGTTTGGAAACACTTAACTCTTACTCAAAAGCACGTTCAACAATGTTTTCCGTAAACCGAGATAATCTCCTTCTAATATTCACCTCGACTTGTGTAAAAGTACTTCTCTACCGCTTTCCCAAACAGACCCATTATACTCATAGCAATGAGAGCGAGAGCCACTGATTGATAGGCATCCATCACCTCGCAGCATTGTCACACGCCAACAACCGTTTAATCTCATTAATTCCATTTAATGGAAAATGATAGCTCAACAAATTAAATGATTATTCTTCAATTAAATACTCTTAAAATGTGCTTAAATTTTGATTCTGTAAAGAAATCATTTCTACATTTTAATAATTAACCATGTTTTATCTTCAATTTTTATAACTTCTCCAATTTTTATTTTAAATTCAACCCATAAAAATCTAGCAAACGTATACGTTTACTATCTACGTTTATATCAAATTTCAATTTGATCTCTAAAGTTTAAAAAGTGAAATGTTTTATTTAATAGAAAATATTGATTGTGCAATTAAATGTTGTTAAAACATAATTAAATTTAAGAATATTTTGAACTTGTTAAACTAATAATGTGAAAAATAAAGGATTAAAACCGTATTTTTTAAGCTATAGGGATTGTTTGAGTAAATTTTCATAAAAGAATAATTCAAAATAAAATATAAATAAAAAGACCAAAGAATCTAGAGTGAGATAAGCAGAAGCAATTGTATTAATGAATTGGTGCAAGTACAATAAAATATGGAAAAATAAAAGTTTGAATAAGCTTAAAAGTAGTTCCGTGTGATTCAGAATGTGTGTTAGTGTAACAAAACATACTTAAATAGTTGGTCTTCCAGACTGTATCTATCCATCCCTTGAAATGTAGGCATTAGTTACTGTGTTTGTTTGGAAAAGCTTATTTACTCCTTAAAAGCATGTTTAACAGTATTTTTCCGTAAAACAAGATAATCTCCTCTACATATTTATCTCGATTTACGTAAAAATATTTTTTTACCGTGTTTTCAAACGGATCCACTATATTTGCGGATTCAACATTAGATCGTTTGTGGAGGCTTCCACTTATCACTTCCACATTTCTTCCCATTAGACTCTCTATTGACCTCCTTTGTCTATGGGCTTGCTCTCTTGGCTTTACCTTTGTCTGGCCCAATACTATTTTTTTAGTATATAGGGATAAAATAGAAATTTTTTGTAAACTTAAAGAATTAAACATGTAATTTAATATAAAAAGTTTTATCCCCTCCAAGTCTCTTCTACCTAACAGCCCCTTAAAAAAGAGGAAGCAGCTTCTAATGCTCCACTCTTTCATTCAAATTCTTATCGAAATACTATTCACATATTTTTTTTTTGGTATGTACATTTATTATTTGATCTCGTATAGATACAAGGATGGATGTGCATATAAGAATAACTATTATAAGTGATGTTTTTGAGCTACAAGATTTAAATTCTTCACTTTGCTCGAAGGATATTCAATCTAAGCTGTTTTAAAATCATCCAATCATCGTTAGAATAATCCTTCTTCTTTTTTTGCCATTACTTGAATATGAACCCAACCCAATGAAGAATTCTGGTTTATTATGCATAACAAGAAGCATATGCAATATTTAACATATTTTTGCTAACGTGATTCAATTTTATGGATCAAATTTAATGGTTCGCCTAATTAATTAGAATGAATGCGAGTTCGAGAAGCAAGCCTATTTTGTTGGTTTGATCATGTGGATGATGACGACAAATGGCATCTTCATATTTGCGTCTTGGAATTTGATTGCCTCAGGGCTTCTTCTTTTT
>JANTPZ010006609.1:0-14018 GCA_025593235.1 Vachellia pachyceras | reverse complement strand
GAAATTATGCCCAAAATTCCTCAACATGAAAATTTCAATTTCTAACCATTCTATCACTTGTTTCATGTTTCCAAACCCTCATTCATGCATGGGAAAACATGATTCTAACTCTTCCATATCAAATGGAAAATTGGACAGCACCTCCCCATATTCTCATGATTTTCCAAAATTTACAAAAGTCACAACAAGACTGAAACAGCATCAATATCATCATCAACATGCTTCTTTCAACAAGAGGAAGCATTTGCAACCAACAATTGGTTTTAAATCCCACTCTTTCTCACTTTTCTCTCAAGAACCCTAGATTTTGAAACTTGAAAAAGGGAGGCCAAATCAGATTTTTGATCCATGGAAGAGGAAGAGGAAGTTGCAAGGAAGAGATTGGTGTATGGTAAGAGGTGCTTCTCTTACTTACCTTGAATTTCCACCAACTTTTCCTCTCATCTTTGCTCCCAACTATGGCATCTTTTTCTCTCTTTCCAGCTGCAAGAATTCGTGCAAAATGGCTGGAAGATGAAGGGAAAAATGCTGATTTATTAAATCATGCATTAGTGGAATCAATGGTTAGGATTTCATCTTATAACTTTAATGAAATCTAATGGTTGATATGAAGCCACTAAAGAGCCATTTGCTTGCTTCTAATTGGGTGTTAAAAAGGTCTAATTATGGCTTATTTTCTGGTTAAAAAATCTGGTTATCCTAACCAAACTGGATCCCATTCGGTTACTTTTACCGATTGCACTTTTTACCGGTAAACTTAACTTTACTCCGGTAAATCTTTTTCTACTTTTCTGGAGATATTTTCTTTCTCATTTAATCTCCATAATTTCATCTTGAATATAACAAAATTATTATCCCCAAAATACCCTTTACTTTTCTCAAATTTCACAGGATTAATTTATCCTGTCCAAAATCCCTGAAACGGAGCAATCGGAGAGCAATTTTCTTTTAGGGCCTTAAAAATACTATATTTTTCACTGATTCTCATGCCTTTTTCCTTTTTCCAAAATTCCCTCTAGATTTTTCAAAATTAATTTTTGAAATAATTGTTTTTCGGGGATTTTTGGGTATTTTTCCCAATTTTCGGGAAAATCGTCTTAATTATATACCGGGTAATAATTTTATTAATTACTACATACTTCACTGGATTTTCCATATTTTTCTTCAAATTTTTGAAGAGCTTCTAATATTTCAAATAATTATTTTTCCTCTTTTCACCCTTCAAAATTCCATAGATGGAAATCGGGTCCGAATTTGGAAAATCCGTGTTTCGTCATTGCGACCAGTAAGTAGAGATCTATCTATTGGGCATCTGTAAATTTTTCTGACATTTGGTCAACTGGTTGACTTTTGACTTTGACTTTGACTTTTCTTTTGTCTAATGACCAAAATGCCTTTTAACTTTCTCATAATTACCATTTTGACCTTACTTTTTCTACTTTTTCAAAAATTACTCTTTTGCCTTTATTTTTGATACTGAAAGACCTTTATGTCCTTGATCTTTTATTAAATGATGTGTGGGTCCCTTTAGGTTTTCCCATCCTCATACCACTCTGGGCAATTTTTCTTAACTCCGGAATTCCTACGGAACTCCGTGTACTAAGCCAGGTCTATCTTTACGACCTCCGGCCTATAGTCTTTCTTTCTATACTATTTACCTCTGATTTCTCTTTTCGTTTCCTAGTTATCGGATTAGCATTTAATTTAGCTAGCATTGAAATTTATGGATATTACATATTGCATGATTATTTGTTTGGTTATGATTTGGATAACATACTATGGTGTGAATGATGAAGTTAGGATATTCCGAAGATTTGTCTCTATACTATGTTGTATGATACATGAGGTATGCATAACAATTTATTTGCAAGGTTGTGTTAAGCATGTATCATGTTTTTAAATGCATGCATCTGATTATATAATAGTTGCTTATGCTACTAAGATTCCCAAGAATCTTACCCTATCAATGTAACCAAACCTTAGGGCTAGCTTTATCCAAGGAGAGAATATGAAAGAAGGAGAATGCTTGGAGGTTTGGTAAGTGTTTGATAAGCTTTTATGGAAAGTTGTAAATACCCATAAGGGTATTATGTATTGATTGTAATTAATAGCATGTGTAGGAGGATATTTTATTTTCAAACATGCTAGAATAGTTTAAAATGCTCCAAAGCCATTAAGATTACAAGTTAAAGCAACCATACCTCAATTGGACCAAACATGAAAAACTAGGGGATAAAAGTCAACAAAATGGGTCTCAAAGTTGACCAACTTGTATAAATGCAATTGACTGAGTTAGGAATTGAGATTTTACTACCAAGTAAATATGATTTTTCTCTTGAAAATTAGTGGTAATTTATCTAAACTCGATAACCTTGTTAAGAGATATGCCCTTCCAAAGTTGGGCCAAAATACTGAAAAAATAGCAAATGATCAAATGAACAGTAAATTTTGAAATAAAAACTGGGCATGTTTTTCAAATGAAATTGTCCAGAATTTATTTTTCCTCTAAATTTTATTCAAATATCTTTCATAGAATGAAGAATCACTTAATTTTGATTTTTCTACAATTAATTATAATTTTTCAAAGTTAAGGTCATTTTTGGAATGTTGTGAATAGTACACCGAAAGAAAAAATTTTCAAACTTCATTTTTCAAAAGTTATGGCCAACTCAAGTGGTTCCAAATGCTTCTGTTGGGTGTGTTAAATGGTATAAACTAAGGGTATTACATTTTTGGTATCAAAGCACGCTTTTAGCAACAGATTTATTGATCTAATTATGAAGAAAAATTATACTATTTATTTACTAGATTTTGGTTATTTCATTCTAAAAAGCCATATCCTATGATTAGTTATCGAATTTGTTTGAAATTGTACCCTAGGGCCAATCATTGTACTTTGCACATTATTTATTTTAATGAATTTTCTCCATTTAATTATCATAAACTTTACGTGTTTATTATGATAATTGCATCCATGGGCAAATTATGAATATTGTCCTAAATGTCCCTGGTTAGTTATCTATGTTGGAACAAAGATAAAGCAAGACTAGTATGACTTTTGTAAGGTATGGAGATACATGTTAAAGTTATAGGCACTTGTAAGAGTACAAGGCGCTCGACCGACCCTCTATGAGAAAGTTACATGGATTAAGTTATTAGCTTATCTCATATGTAATCACGTCACAATGCCCTTTGACCTGAGATCATCATGGATTTCTACATGAGAATCGCTGAGCTTTGACCTAGTCAAAAGTCACCTTTGACTGGGTGATGATAGAGGCTATGATCAGGCTTAGGGGTTTTCATGTGGAGGAATGTGAGTGATCAAGATGGGATTTGTCCCTCATATTAGTTGAGAGATATTATTGGGCCCCTCGATGAGTGAGTCTGAGAAATATATGGACATGCTGTAACGAAAAGGGGTTTTCATTTCTTTGACCGAGATTAAGAAAGTAATGGTCAGGAATAGGAGGATGATGTCATACATGCCTCATCCTTGACCGAGTATCGCTTGACAGAAGGGACGTGATGTGGTTGCATAAAAGGTTACATTGTGTTAACGATCCCTGTATGATTTGGGTAGTCGTAATGTCTTGCTAGAGACCACTTGCGACTTGTGGGCTTATGGTGAGATCAACCCACTGCCAACTTTATATGGGCCTATAGGGTCGCACGCAAGAATAGCCCAACATAAGCTTTATTTCTAGGGTTTATTCGAATTTTAAATATATGTGTATATATGTTGAAATTCAAAATTGCACAATATTATGTAAATAATATTTGTGTGTGCTAGTTTAATTTATTTGATAAATTAAATAACTATCATCAATTTAATTTATAAAGCTAAATTAAAGATGTTGGCTCATTATTTGGATTAATTGAATGGATATGATTTGTTCAGATCAATTTAATCCAAATTAAGATTGCAAAGATTCGAATTTCACATTTTCAATTTCAAATTTTGAATTTTAAGAATAGATCTAGAATATCCTTTTGAAATGCGAATTTCAAGAGTAGATCTAAAATATCTTTTGAAATCTTAATTTCAAAATTAGATCTAGAATATCTTTTGAAATCCAAATTTCAAGATTAGATCTAGAATGTCCTTTTGAAATCCAAATTTCAAGATTAGATCTAGAATATCCTTTTGATATTAAAATTCAAATTTTTCAAGATTAATCCTTGATTATGATGCACTCTATGAGCTTTATAAATATAAGTGCTCGTGAACAGAAGAGGCATCCCATTCTGAATTTGAATTCGCTCTTGAGCCACGAAACCCGAGAGAGAGAGAGAGTGAAACAAAGAGGCGCTAGCACGCTGCTATTATTGGAGACTGTTCGTGTGGATACCGGTAAAGGGAGGCGATTGAAAGAACGTCGGCCCCTCGTGATTGGAACCAAGAGCGTGGAAGGTTGTGGAGTTTGAAGAGACCCCGATGCAAAGGAAGGGACAATCTCAAAATGCAAAAGGTACGCCTTCATCTCCTCGATCTAAGCGCCTTTAACAGATCCGTATTTGGGATTAGAAAATTTTAAAGTCCGCTACGTGTATGTTCTAATTTCAACAGGATTAACATTGATTATCCATAAATTACCCCTAAAAGGAAGAGTAGTGTATGAGGTTTGATGCTTGCCACATTGGTTATATAGAATAAGCTAATATAATAAATAAAAGTAGAGCATTATCCTGATAAGTTGACAGAAAGTTATACCTCAAGAAGGTTAAGTGTTCTAGATAGGAAAGGAAAAGTATGTAAAGTACTTAGTTTAGTGATATTGGATATAAAGATGGCCTAGTCTCATGCAGTTTAGTGTCCAATTAGAGCCCTAATTAGACTAAAGGGAAATATTTGAGCTGGATTATTATAGAAAAAGATTAGAAAAGATGCCTTGATGCCTAGAAAGGAGATGTTGTTTTGGAATAATGATATTAGTAGAAAGAGAAGTTAAATTAAATTATGGATTATACATAAATGATAATCAGTTAAGTAACACTATAACTGTATTACCTGTTGTTTGATGGTTAAAGAAAGGGATAATATAACTGCCCTAAGTTCATGATAAATTTGTTAATAAAATGTTACAAAAGGTTGTTGAGAGCAATAGCAAAGAACCTTGAGTATAGGTAAATTGAGTTCCGTGGATCCTATTCAGATGATACTGAATAGATTGGACCAACATGAAGTAATGATTGAAGAACTTAGGGCAAATCAAGCTTGACTGGAGCAAGAGAAGACAACAGCTACATCAGCAGCAGCATCAATAATCTCTAATATCATAATATGCAGGCGAGGCCAATGATGGAGTAGAGAGGCTTGAGGCAGTGGAATACGAGATTCGGTATTCCTATAGCAGGATATAAAGTTGCAGAATCTAGTTTAAGTCACTTTGTTCAAGCTATGATGACTTCTATGTCTGAAGGAGGCTCAGACAGAGATGAAAAGAAAAAGGATCCTTGAAGTCCAAAAAGAAAGAGAAAACACAGCAAGAAAGGAAATCAGTGTAAGAAATTGTACGAGGAAATAGAAGAAGAGAGGAAAGCTAGGAGTTCAGAGTTATTTAACTAAGATATGTAAATTTCGAGGACAAAATTTATTTTAAGGGGGAAGAAAATGTGATATCCATGCTTTATTGCAATATGAAATAAAGGTCAAACTGGTAGTCATAGGCCGAGTTAAGGTCTAGATATATGTAGTGCAGAAAGAGAGGAGGATAATAGACCGGAAAGATTACGGTCAACTAGGCCTAATATACCGAATTTCATTAGAACTTTGCAGTTAATTGTGCTTGGCTTAGGGAAATGGAATGACGGGTGACCTTTCTGGCAATGACATAAGGTTTATTAAATATAAAGATTAAGGGTAAGAATGGATTTTTGAGAGAAAAGTAAGGGCATTATGGTAAATAAGAGAAAGTGTAAGGGCATTTTGGTCATTTGAACAAAGTCAACAAGTCAAAGTTGACCAAAATATCAGAAAAATTTACAGAGGCCCAAAAGGTAGAGAAAACATTACTGATCAAAATGAGAGGCGTCAACTTTTCCTAAATCGGCCTATAATGATACTTAGAGAATTTTAAAGATCAGCTAATTTTTGGAATTTTATAATTAGCAAAAAATAATTATTTGAAGTACCAGGAGGCCTCAAACATTTGATATCAAGGTAAGGAAAAATAGTTTGAAGTTCCTATTATTTTATAAAACTATTTCCCAAAATACGAGAAAGGCTATTTCTCGAATTGAAAGGAAAAGAACCGAGAAAACCACAAAAATTGGGTTTTCTTTAAAAATTAATTAAGGACACACTAGTAAAAACATTCAAAATACCTGAAGTTTTTTTTTGCCGAAATTTTTCATAAGAAAATTACCTATGGATTTTAAATCTCTGTAAACTACTTTCACGTTCCCTCCATTATTTTCATATTCCATTTCTATTTTCGCCAATTGGATCAACAAAAAAGAAACTTCATTCATTAGATTTCCTTTCATGCTTTTCCTCTCCAATGAACCCCCTCTCTTCTCTGTTGTTGTCCATCGTTCTCCTTAACCGCTTCGGTGCATATCGTAGGGAATGAATTATACTTAGTGAGTGAATATAGTATCTTTGTCTCTAAATTTTTATTCACATACTTCTCCTAGGGCTATCCGTCTCGGCACTTCAATCTGCTAATCTACTTCTGCTAGGGCTAATTCTTGCTTTTCTCAAATAGGAACAGAGAGCATTTGAAATCGGCATTGCAGCTTATCTATGGAAGGTAAACAATGGGGAAAGGATAAGGCTCCACTCTTTTGCACATTTTGGTGGTGCTTTTAAGCTTAGTCGCATTCAGCTTCGCCATTGCTGTTGAGAGAAGGAGAAGCATTGTGAGCTTCTTTTTCCCTTTTCTCCAATTTCTTGTTGTTCTCAAATTTTGAAAGCTAATTATAACATTTTTTCTGTGATCTTATTTGGATTTTTACTTGAAAAGCTATGTTATAATCACTGTCTGTACATTCTATTTTTGGAGTATAAGGGATTTTAGGTTGGCAGCAGTTATCCCTGTGGTAACTTCTCTGACACCTCTAGCTTCAAATTTTAAAGGACAAGATATCTATATGTTCAATTGTGATTTCCTGAGTCAGTTTTAGATTTTAATGTGTTTTATATTTTAAGCGATAATGTGTGTCTCAAATGAAAGAGTTCCCTATTCACTAATTGTTGAGAGGAGGAGACAACGGTGGATGATTGCTTTTCTGTGTTGGAGGTGAATTAAGGAGACAAAAAGGAATTCTTCTTTATAAATAAAACCAGTGCGAAGCTAAGCGTTGAAATGGGTTGTGAATAGTTATGCTAAGTTATCTTAGAAGTAAGCAAATAAAGGATCTGCCCTTAAAATAATCAACTTTAGAGGTCATCCAATATTAAGAAGTTTTAGCATGGAAGGAAAATGAAATTGCGATTATTAGTCCAGGAAAAAGAACATTATATTTGAAGATATTGAAGATTGTAATTGCAGTTAGATTGAAACATGCTGATGTCTTTTATGTTGTATAATTTATGAATCTGGACTATATTTCCTAGTTTCTTTCTTTGGTAATTAATGATGGTGTAGAAGCTAAAAAAGGGTATCCTGAGCAATTTCAATAATCAGGTTCATTGATATTCCTGGTATGGTAGATGATATGACACATACAATCATACTCAATTCGATGGAATTGTTTGATCTTAAAGGGGGCCCTCTATAATTTTGCACGTGAGGAGTTGTTTCTTGGTTACGTCATTACATTTTGGCTATCATGATCAGTTTGAAATCATCAATGATTTCCCTGCAAACAAAACCATCATAGTGTACATATGTGGTCCCTTATTTGATCTGTGTCCATGCAACTCTATAGGTGTGGTCATTCATTATCAGTGGCAGACATAGCAATCTGGTCAAGTCTTGTTCGTAAACATTTCTTATTATACTTGTTCAACTTTGCATTGGCATTCATCTCTTTTAATCAACCTAGCTATGAATGAATAAATTTGTATTGTTGTGGTGATAGTGTACTTTGAATTTTGTGGTTTTTATGGTGTCTGTATCTAAGAGCTAGGTTTAGGTTTTAATATTATGCTCTGTGTGTGTGTTGTGAGTCCATTAATATAATATAAAGGCTAATTCCCAGAACGGAAGGAAAAAATGCCCAAAAATCCTGAAAATATAATTTTATTCAAAAATTATTTTCAAACAATCCGGAGGGCAATTTGATGAAAGGAAAATGGGATAGAGTATTAGTGAAGATTACAGAAATTTTTAATGCCCTAAAAGCTATTGGCCCGTCGGAAATACGTTTTTCAGTGATTTTCGATAGGATAAAATTACCCTGTAATTTTTGGACGAATTTCAGGGATATTTTTGGAAAAATATTTCGCCATATGAGTAAATGAATTATAAAGATTAAAAGAGGAATAAAATATCTCCAGAAAAGTAAAGAAAAATTTACCGGAATAAAGCTACATTTACCAGTAAAAGTTGTAAGCGGATAACATAACCGAATGGCAATCGGTTTGGTTAAAGGAACTAAGTCCCTAACTAGATTTTTATCCATTAGTAAAAGCAATAAGTCCCTAACTAGGCTTAATCTTTATATGGTAAAGGATTCCTATGAAAATAAATTGTAAAGATGAAATGACCATTGATGAAATGCTCAAATAATCTTAAGAGCTACCGAAGAGAAAGTCAGGTAGCCCGTCATAATGATATAGATCATGAGAAATAGATAAAGAAGAGATATGACACACCCCATAACAGTAAAAGCAAATCATGTAGAACTTAGATATGCCTTAGGCAATGAGATTTGGACTAGTGATATTTCACTATATTTTCAGGCATCGCAGAAGGGTGTGATCCTCAGGACAATTATGAAAATGAGAAAATAAGTTCTCATCAGTAAATGCCACTGCTAAATAAGTAAGAAAGCTAAGAAAGGTTCCCTGATTGGGACAAGGTATGTTGCATTATGATGAGAAGTGGAAGTAACCAACAAAAAGAATATCAAAGAATGCTTTAGCCAAAATGTACCTCTCTAAAGTTTGGGATGGTGACTTTCCTATGTTATCGCCGCAGTTAGGCGTATAACGATTAAAGTCACCGCAGTTAGGTGAGCCACTTCTTGATAGATAGGAAAAAGGGCAAATCATTGATAGACAGGGATACGTGGGACAAATTTCCCTAGCACAAGGTAAGCTACTTCCTAATAGACAGGGAGAAAAGCAAATTCCTCGTAGATAGGAATACAAAGGACTCCAACGGGAAACCATTGTGTGCTTCCTATATTATCCCACGAGAAAGAAAGGAAAGAAAACAGTAAAGTAAGGCATATGGAGAAAGCCATTCCCAAAATGAAAAGAGAGAAAATAAGTTAATAGTATACAAGGATAGAATTTCCTAAAAGATTCGGGTACCAGATAAGCCAATAAGATAAACAAAATGTAAGTCCTTTCTCTGTAACGCTATAGTGAAGATAAGAGAAGCAGTAAGGATTATTAAATCCTAAAAGGTAGCAGTTTGGCACAGAGACGACATTGAAAGAATTAGCCAAAAGACTGAATCAATGTCTGAGAGCTTAAGAAGTTCAACAAAAGAGATATAGCTTGAGAAGAATGAGTAAGAAGTACGAAAGAAAAGGAAATGTAGCCTGAGAAAGCTAACAGTTATGAGTTAAAGTGATATGAAAAGATGAGGAAGTCAGGAGTTGACAAAATGAGTCAAGTAAAGAAAACTAGTATCTATGACAAGTCTTGGAGAATTATCAGTCTAGCTACCTATTGAGGATAAGTGACTATTCCTATCTCATGTTCTATGGTCTATAAGTTTCCAGAGGGTAAAAATGACTCCATTATTAATAGTTTCAAAGATAAGAAGAGGCAATAAGCCTCTAGAAGAGCAATATAGCTCTCAAGGTCATAACAGACCTAATACTATGCAAGGAAGGGAGCCCTCTTAAGAAGGCTTAGAGCCATGCTCTTTGGAATACGAAAATGTGATGATCAAGACTGAGTTTAGGATAGGAAAGCTTCCTCACTATGGTAGCTAATCATTAGATACTTTGTTGTTACTACATGGGCTAAACCCAATTCAGTATGATTCAGTAACAAAAAGGAAATTCTCTGAAGAAGTCCTAAAGAAGTAAAGGGGAATGAGCAAGACCAAAGAAGACATGTTGGCTTCTACGATTAATCTTCGGGAATTATCATATTAGCTACCACTAAGGATAGATAGCTTTTTCTTAACTTATGCTCAATGGTCTAAAAGTTCAAAAGGGTAAAATGACTCTAGTTATGGCTTAGAGTCATAAGCATTATGCTGCTCTTTGGGATGAGAGAATGAGATGATCAGGGGCTAAGATTGAGATAAGAAGGCTTCCTCATGAAGGTTAGCTAGTGCATAGAGAGAGTACCCTTGATTATTTCTATAGATTGCCGACGGTGAATTAAGATGAGCTTATTCCAATCCTTGAGATAAGAAAGTAAAGTAAGTAAAAAGCAAAGCTACAAGTCCTGTATGAACTATAATCAGGCCAGTTAAAGAGCAAGATAAGCTTGAAAATTAAAGGATGTTAAAGAGCTTCCAAGATTGAAGCTTAAAGCCTCCAGTATAATTGTGAGTAGATAATTCTGAGGCTAGTTAAATAACGAGAGATATAGGTAGTTAAGTAAAAGTTTATCTAACCTATGAAAGCACAGAAGAACCAAGGGGAGTAAGAGATCTTAGAAGTCCTTAATTGGAGTGCTAAATTTCAGAAAAGAATATTATATCTTTTCAAAGTTTGCTATGAGGCTATAAGTATGAGTTAAGAAATAAAGAGAAATACAAAAGCCTAGATATTACATGAACTCACCAAATATTTAAAGAAAAGACCTAAAGGTGAGTTAAGAATAAGGATAGAGAAAGTTGTAGGTAGCAAAAGTCAGCAAAGAATAAGGCTGACTAGATAAAATAATTATTACAATGTGAGGTACAAAGTAAGATTACCTCAAATATTCCCTTTTTCAAAAGTAATGGTCAGATAGTAAAGATTAAAAAGCTCTAGTAAAGAGAGAAATTAGCATGATTATGAGACAGTCATAGAATGTCTTAGAACATAAAGCTGAAGATATGTTACAAATTAGTAATTAATTCATGCCAATAAGAGAAGACGACTGTTAAAGTTAAGGTTGGGGATCAAATACCTTTGAGGTTATCTCCAATAATAAAGATTAAGTCACTTTAAGGCTAAATAAGCCTAGTTAAAGAGATGTATAGAATATTTAAAGATGAAAGAATAGTTATTGCTCGGCCTTACCCCCAAGTCTGAGTCAACGGTGCCAGAAATTTCCTATTTCCCAAGCTAAAAGGAAAGATCCTACATCAGATAATTATAAAGGTATTTTGGGAAGAGCTAGTGCCAGAGGAAGTAAGTGATCAACAAAAGAAGAGATGAAAGTTAAGAGCTTAGAATTTTGACACAGATGTGTAAATTTCGAGGACGAAATTTATTTTAAGGGGATAGAATGTAATATCCCAAAACTTCCATAACCAAAATAAAGGTCAAACTGACAGTTATGAGATAAGCTAAGGCCCATAAATAAAAGTACAGAAAGAGAAGATATCAATGGACCAAAGAGACCCTGGTTAATTGTCCTAAGGCTTTGAAATTACTAAGAATGTAAGCCAGGGATATAAATGTTATTAAGTATAAAGACCAAGGGCAATATGGTCATTGGATAAAAAAGGGTCAAACTAGTAGTCAAAAGTTGAATTTGAGCCCACAGATAGATGTTGCCGATAGGTTAAAAACCCTAAAGTTAGACTTGGCCTAGTGGATGAAATTTTGTAAGAACTCCGCAGTTAAGGGTGCTCACCCTGCAGTAGTGTAAGGATGGGTGACCCCCTAGGAAGGATCCAAAGGTCATTAGACAAAAAGATCAATGGTGAAAAAGTCAAAGGCAAAATGGGAATTACGAAAAGTTAAACAAAGTAAGGGCATTTGGTAATTAAGAGAAAGGTAAGGGCATTTTGGTCATTTGACAAAGTCAAAGTCAAAAAGTCAAACAATTGACCAAAATATCAAAAAAAGTCACTGATGCTCAAAAGATAGAGTAGAACTCACTGATTAACAGAGATTCGACAGATTGTTGAAAATTGGCCTACATTTTTATTTAGAGAATTTCGAAGGTAAATCGGCCGAAAATAATTATTTCAGGTGCTAGGAGACCTCAATCAATTGAGTTCATGGCACACGAAAATAAAGTGAATTTTATAGTAATTAATAAAATTATTGCCCAATATATGAGTAAGGCGAATTCCCATAATGGAAGGAAAAAATGCCCAAAAATCCTGAAAATATAATTTTATTCAAAAATTATTTTCAAACAATCCGGAGGGCAATTTGATGAAAGGAAAAGGGGCTAGAGTATCAGTGAAAATTATAGAAATTTTTAATGCCCTAAAAGCTATTGGCCCGTCGGAAATACGTTTTTCAGTAATTTTCGATAGGATAAAATTACCCTGCTATTTTTGGACGAATTTCAGGGATATTTTTGGGAAAATATTTCACCATGTGAGTAAATGAATTATAAATATTAAAAGAGGAATAAAATATCTCCAGAAAAGTAAAGAAAAATTTACTGGAATAAAGCTACATTTACCGGTAAAAGTTGTAATCGGATAACATAACCGAATGGCAATCGGTTTGGTTAAAGGAACTAAGTCCCTGACCAGATTTTTATTCATTAGTAAAAGCAATAATGACCACTTTTTATCATCCAAATGAGCGGAGGGTATGTTTATGAAGTTTTGGTAAAGTTTTAACCCTTAGAGCAATCTTGAAATTCAAGATCACATCTTGGCCATCCAACCTATTTACACATGTCATTAAAGAGGCATTTCTTCTTCATTTCCTCACCCATTTGGACGAAAATTTCCAGCTGTAAAGAGGGGAGGAAATGACGCTGTAATATCCACCCTTTACTGTAAAATGAAATAGAGGCCAAAATGATAGTATGCGATAAGATAAGGCCCATAAATAAAAGTACAAAAAGAGAATATGTCAATGTGCAACACTCCTTATTTTCCCTACAAGCTCCATATTAGATCACTATTGAACCACTTTAGGGCCTTGGATAACTCAAATTGACCAAAGAAGTGAAAATAAAATTTTCAAAATGGAGTTACTATTCATTTGCTCCATTTCCAGATTTCTGGCCCAACTTTGAAAATTCATAACTAATCCTAGAAAAATCGAAATTGAGTGGTTCAAATTTCTATTTGAAGCTTATTAAGAGATCTATAAGGGAAAAATACTTACTGGTTTCAAAACTTTCCCAATCGATACAGTTAATTCCGTAAATATCACTGTTCATTTGGTAACTTTCCAGTTTTCCAGATTTTTCTCTTAATTTGAAAAATCATAACTCTTTATCTACACATCCAAATTTAGCAAACTTTGGCTCATTTTAAATCTTAGTATGTGAAGTATTTAACTGGAAATTTTCAGATTATTTGGACCTCATTTTCTATTTTTCATCGTTATTCCAAAAACAGGGCAGATTTAATGGTTTTGAAACCTCCTACTTGAGAACTTGCCATTTCTAAAATTTACTAAAACCTCTTTTGACCATTTTCAAACTTCTCTTAATGCATGCCTACCTTTTCTGCTTGTTTTGAATATATTCATGCATTCATTCACATATGTTCACTATTTATCATGTAGAGTTTAATTTACATAACTACATCAATCCTCAATATAAACTTCAATCATCATACATAATTTCCCACAGGCAAGATCATCATAATATGCCATCTTCAATCACCATAAACTTTGCTCTTATCCTTGCTTGTGCTAGTACCTAGAATGGTTAGTGGGGTAGGGTGAGATTTTTGGAAATCCAGTAGCAAAACTTTCTAACACACATTATAAAATTGCATGACAACTTTCAATATAAGTGTGAATTCATAAAAGTGCAACATGTAACAATGAAATGCATATGGCCATAGCATACAAAAGCACATATT
>JANTPZ010006606.1:0-30176 GCA_025593235.1 Vachellia pachyceras | reverse complement strand
TTTTAATAGTTGCCTATTTTAAAAAATATGGGCTACCCGCCAACCCGTCGGGCTAACCCGTCATGGGTTTGGCCCATATGGGTTCGGGCCAAAATACCTGTATCAAAATGGGCCTCATTTTTCAAAACCCAATCCACCATGGTTATGGGTTGGGCGGGTTTAGACCGTGGGTAAAACCTGTATTACCAGCTCTATATAAGAGCACAAGAGCTACCGTATACCATATATAATTATACTCTCTCTCTCTCTCTCTCGTTATCCACCATCTCGATATATATATATATATATAGATTATTATTATTATTACAGTGGAAGCTTGCTGCGAATAATGGGGACGGATAGCATAAAGGGGTTGGGGCACCTGCTAGTGACGGTGTTCCTCACCGGGCTCGCCAGCTTCACAGTCATGCCAGCAATCACTGACGTCACCATCTCCGCCCTCTGCCCTTCTCAACCTCACTGCTCTCTCGCCATTTTCCTCTCTGGCTTCCAGCAAGCCGTAAGTCTCTCTCTCTCTCTCTCTCTAACTCTCTCTCCTGTACGTGTGCCTAGATTGAATAATTAACCACCTTTTCCTCTGTCCCATGACTGTTGCGCTCCCTATTCTCTTTCTTCCATAACCATTACTATTCTCTCTGCATTAACCGAGTTATGAATACATGGAGGATTATTACTTATCAAGAATGATCGATGAGGGAAGGTGAAGATAGACGTAGTGGTTGACTGTTCAGTACAGTCTGGGAATGGCGTCCGTACGTTGGGGAAGAATTAATATATATATATATATATATGGATCCCAAACCTAAACTTGAAAACCTAACAGATATCCTTCCTCGCTCAGCCATATATATCTAAACCTACGCGCACACGCACGTGTACGTGTTTGTTTCCCATACGTACGGTTTCCATCGTCTTCTTCCTCAGCCATTCATTCATCAACTGCGCATGTCTCTCAATTACCACTCTTCACTGCAAACCGCACCATACCGTCAGAACCGGTTACCCTACTAACTGATTTGGTCAACATGAAAAGTTAATTAGATGTAAACCATTCAATTTAATTTGAACAATTTAAATTTAATTTTTTTTAAAAAAATATATATTTTTAAGAAAAAGTATTGCGGTGGATATAAAATATGAAATAAAAGTAATATTGTAACTATTATTCTTTCAAAAAGCAATTTATTTTATTTTAAAAAAATCATTTAATAAAAAATTAGATCAGAACCATTCAAATTAGATATGGACAATCCACATCTAATTAACTCTTCTAATTAAGCATTTAATACTTAGAATGTTAAACAGGTCTTACAGTTAGTCTTTTTTTTTTTGTTAATGTTATGTACGGCACGTTTCCAATGAATAGGAATAGTACGTTTCCAATGTTAATTAGGAGCCTTCAACCATAAAATTTCCGGCTAGCTGGTGACCTCATTTATTATATGTGACATTTTGATGCTAATGAAATGGAAGTGGCATCGTCCTTAATTAGAAATACACGTACTAACTATTTCTTCCTTTTTTTTATGTCTCATTGACTAATGAGATACGAACACCAGTATAAAAAGGGGGATTTATTGTAAGGTTTTAAGGAAGAAATTTATTTATGAAAAAGTTTCAAGATATTGTTAATGACCAGTCGATGAGTACGATTGATAAGTGGAGTAGCTGTCATTGACAACTCTTAGGACTTTTTATAAATAAATTCCTTCTTTTGGGACCTTACAATAAATCTCCCTTCCAAAATTTTGTGGTATGTCCTTAACTCATAACAACAATTAATGTTGTCTGTCTCTTGTGTATATATGAGTGACTAAGATGATATATATATATATATATTGAACTTTGAAAAAGAACAGTAGGAGTGAAAAAAGATGAGAATAAGATACGGAGTATTATTGATGAAGATGGATGAACTGTGGGCGCAGGTGGCGGGCGTTGGAGCGGTGGTGATGACTCCGTTAATAGGGAATTTATCGGACCAGTACGGCAGAAAAGCCATTCTCACCCTTCCTCTAACGCTCTCCATCGTTCCTTTAGGTAATCACTTTTTCTTCTTCTTATCCTAACTAAATAACAATCTAATTTTTTTTAAAAAAAATATCTTGTCATTCACAACACACACACACACACATATATATAAACGTGTCGATCGTTCTTCCCTTGCTACGATCTTTCGGGGGGATGTGGTCCCACAGCAGAGATTTACAGTTAGTGTGGAGAGGGTGGTGGCCTCCACTTAGGAGGACTCATCCAAGCACGTCGTTTTCATTCAATTAATCTCAGAACGGAAAAGTCCAACGGGGTTTCAACTTCACCATTTGTTGTTTCTGCCCATCCTTTTCCCTTTGGCTTTATCGCTCACTCAAGCTACATATGTTGTGCCATTTGGATGTCTCTCTTACAGTTACCAGGCAAGACTACGTCTCATGTATATATGTCTCGCCCGCTCTTCAAACCGACAAAACATCGAAAAAGAAAGGATAAGAATCTTACTGTAGGTCATTCACATCACTCCATTTTAGTTACCCACGTTAAGTTTTAAAAGAGAATCAGCTCCTCTTTGAAGCGCGAGCGCGCACTCCGCTCTGTATGAATGTATATGTAGGAAAGCGCCTTTCGGTTCATTAAATATTGACGTTGAACGGCTTGACAGTTGACACGGTCACTTTGTCCTTCTTATTTCAATGAAGAATCAAGAGAAGCTTCGTGATGGATGTGGTGCTCCAGCTCCACATATATCCAAATCGAACTGTATATATGCATACGACAGTTCTCTTTGATCCCACTATTTAATTATCACAGCTAGGAAGTTTCCAAATTCACCTGGCTGCCTCCAATTATATATATGTCCATTAATAAATACGTGAAGGGCGTATGCTAAAACAAAGGAAAGAAAGAAAAGGAACTTGTGCCCAACATCACCTATTATGAAATCCCAGCATGAACAATATCACTTATTGATGAATGGGATCTATCTACATAGTAAAAGTTGTTAATGTCATGTGTATATTTGGCAGTGATATTGGCATGCAGCAGGGACACCAACTACTTCTACGCATACTATGCTGCCAGAACTGTAGCTTCCATGGTTGGCGAAGGCAGCGTCAACTGCCTCACTCTTGCCTATGTGGTATGTACGCAAGTATTCCTTAAAACCCATAAAATGATCGTGAAGCAAAATAGGTTGCCTTTTACCCCATCATCAAATGAAATGAACGAACACTTGTGCTTTTCCGAGATAAGATTGTGTTCTAATCTATCCTGTTATTATTAACTACTTAGGCAGACAAGATTGAAGAGGGGAAAAGGGCATCTGCATTCGGGATTCTTGGTGGTGTAGGCTCAGCAGCATTCGTCTGTGGAACCTTGGCCGCACGTTTCCTTTCCACCGCTTTAACATTTAGGGTCATCTCTTGATTATTATCTCAAGTTTTCTAGTCTTTGATAGGTTTTTGAATGTTTATCCTATATTTGACTGGTCCGGTTTCACTGTTCAGGTTTCTGCGTTCCTGTCCATGGTTGCGGTGGTGTACATGAGAGTTTTTCTAAAGGAAAGTGTACCTGTTGGTGCTATTGGTCTGAGACAGCCAATGTTGGACGAGATCAATGATTCGGCACACAGAACAAGTGGAATACTCAAGAGACTTCCCTCTGTGAGGGATGCCATTTGCTTGCTCAAGCGCAGGTACGTTCTTGAGAACACATTCATTGGGGAAGTGAGGAAATTATTTTTTGTGTCGTTAATGTGTGTGTGTGTGTGTGTGTGTGTGTAAATGCCTTGTTTTGCAGCCTCACGTTTTCCCAAGCAGCTTTTGTTACGTTCTTCAATAGCCTCGCAGATGGAGGGTTGCAGACTTCCATTCTGGTAGTTGTTAAATGCTTTAATTTCCTTACTTTGTCCAAGATATATGCATCCATAGCCAATTTAAGAGCATGTTTTTAATTTACTGCAGAAGCCAGTTCAAACTGATAATGTTTATGAATGTTAAATGGGATCATATGTATGTGGGGGGAAGTAGACTAAACCAAGATCCATTATTGCATGTTGTACTTAAAAGTTTTCCACCGCAATTGCAGTACTACTTAAAGGCTCGTTTCCAATTCAACAAGACCCAATTTGCTGATTTGATGCTAATTGGTGGAATTGGATCAACTCTTGTACAAGTAATCCCAACTCCTCCTATATGCTCTTGTTCCACGGTTTATGTTAATACAAGGGAATATACATATATCCTAGTGACCAATTTTAATTTCTCTGTTTCGTAACGGTTTGAATGCTTCAGCTGATTCTCATGCCCATAATAGTGCCTGCTCTAGGAGAGGAGAAGCTGCTTTCAACTGGGCTGTTCGTCGGCTGCTTAAGTGTATGCTCCGACCTCTCGTTTCTTACAAATTGCATCTAATGCGATGCTAGTTAGTATATTTTAATATCAATAGCATAAACAAAAAGAATAGGGCACTGAGTGTTCACAATACATGGCACTATGCAGATCTTGGTTTACAGCATATCGTGGTCGCCATGGGTAATTTTTCTTCAGAGACCTAGATATTTGGCCATTTTCCCCTCGAAAGAATCTTTCAATAAAGTTGTATACTTTGCAGGTTCCTTATTCCATAGCAGTGTGCTCTGTTTTTGGAGTTTTTGTTCGTCCAAGTGTAAGTTTCTTAACTTGAATTTGGCGCCACATACCGGAAAATGCTTTGTGTTAACGTATACGTTTTAGCCCTGTGAATTAGCATTCTGATGAGTGATCGCTCGCATTGGACAGATATGTAGCATTGCATCCAAACAAGTTGGGCCCAGGGAACAGGTAAGGCTCGCCACACGTCTTTTTTTCGTTTTGTTCAGATGTAAATTGCTTTTGAACAGGGCATGTGTTTAATAGAAGAGGTTAGTCCCTTACTACACGGTGAATCAATATTTGAATTTTCACTAAAAAACGTGTTTACATTTAATACCCAATAATATGTTAAACATATTGTCTCCAATGGAAGGATACTGTACTTTTAGCAAAAAAAAAAAAGTTCTTTTGCATCTAAAAACGATCAGCCACAACCCACATTGGTACAGGGAATGGTTCAAGGATCTCTTTCAGGAATTACTTCCTTCGCCAACATCATTGCTCCATTAATTTTCAGTCCACTGACAGGTACGGGATGCTCAATGTAAGGGCATACATAGTTCTTGAAAAAGGTACTAGAAACTCATAACTTTGTGTATTTATGCAGCCTTGTTCCTGTCCGAAAAAGCACCCTTTCATTTTCCTGGCTTCAGTATAATGTGCGCTGCTCTGGCAATGGTAAGATCATCAAACCACCTGAAGGTCCCCCAATTCTGATGAGAACCAAGTCCCATGGTCATTGAAAATGAAATTAGGATCAAGCACATACATCTAATGATCAGGATTTTTCTGCTTGAGTCTAATGATCATAGATCTATCTTTCCCAGGGCTCATCTGCTTGAGTGCTGTCGTTTCATCATCAAACCAATGTTTATTGGGATTTTCTTGGTCTTCTAACTAACATAATCTGGGATTGCAGATGATTGCTTTCATACAGAGCATAATGATCCGAGTTGTCCCATCTGAAGTTGGTGACAAAGGCTGCAGGAACCCCTTAGTCTGAGAGGTAGATGAGTTTCGGATACAAGGTGCTTCATGTTGCTACAACAAAATTCTTGTTCAAGGATAATCTAACACTATAAGATAATTTTTGTCCGGAACCCATTTGACTACTTTGGCTTGTAAAATATTTCAAAATTTGCATTGCACCGCGTTTTGACATATTGTAGCAGTACATAGGGCACGAAATTTTTCTTTTATACGTTTGGTTGTAGGCTCTCTTGTTTGGACAAGAAATCAACCAAGTCCACGCGACACTTGAGCATCAATCTTTTACTAAGCTCTTTCTTTTAACCTTGAAAATAACAATTTTTCAAGCAAGCAAGAAATCGGGGATTGCGGAAACATGGAAGTGAGGCTATGTCAAACATTAAATTATTAGCTGGTAAACTTTCATAGCATGAATAATAACGGACACAGATTCTAAAATAAATATGTGAAAGGAATTTTGTCTCGATAAGTGCAGGAATGGCTTTTGGATGCCAAACGGGCTATCCAACCAAGCCTATATCTGCTGGACGTTTTCACTGAAGCCATAGAAGTTAATGAACAAGGAGTTGGAAAAGGTAGAGAACTAGGAAGAATAGTGGCGTGGGGCGAAGCAAAAATAGTTGGACGGTCGGATAAAGTTTACTGTACTGACAGCACATAGTAAAGCAGATGTAATATTTAACTATTTTTATTGCACATCATACAATTGATGATCATATGGTTTAATCTACCTGCCACTAAACATAAGTCTCAGACCCCCGGGCAGAAGAAAGTTGAGACCTCATCAGCCATAAAGCCTAAACAATATACAAGGCACATAAACTGAATTCTATATCATCAGGATGAAAATATATGCTTCATGGGCAGACAATCCACCTCACTGAATTGGAAATATGTCATCATCGTTGTTATCCATGTCCAGATACCTAAATTTCGTATCACCCCCTCCCTGTTCTTTATATTTAAAACTTGAATTCAGATAGCAATTAGTCTCCTGAAACAAGTTCAAGTTGTCCACAAGCTTATGGTAAGCATTGCATTCACAACACTGCCAAAAATGAATAAAACAAAGTGGTTAATTTCCTTCCCACTGACATCAAAACTTTCATATATAGATGAAACCGTGTCAGCTCCTTTTTCACGTTCAGCGTTACTATTAATCACAGCTAAAAAGGTCAAAAAATCTAGATAGCTAACTGCTTATCAGCTTGTAGCAAAATTTGCCAGACCTTGTATCAATGGGTAACACCCCTATATCCTTTCATTGTTCAATCAACCTTTCCAAAGAGAAATTAAAGCTGTATATAAGCAGTTTCAACACTCACTCGAACAATATTAATTATTCCACAATACTTGTCAAATTCCAGAGGAAAAATGCAGGACTAGCCAAAAGCTTACCTGAACAAAAACAGTACCATCAGTATAAGCATGGGGATTAATAGCCCGTGTAGTTCTCTGCCCACAGATGGTACAAGTAAAAGCTACAAGCATCCTTCGGCGAGGCGATTTCGTGAAGAGTGACCAAGGGAACGTGGATATATTTCTATTGTCAGATTTATTATCCTTCCCACCAGCCGGAACAGAAGGTCCTTCCATACCTGAATCTGTTGTCCACCCTCTTCCCGCCGCAGCACTCAGCACCAATCCCATCGCAGCGTCCTAGCCCACAAAATATGATCACAAGTCAATTTTCTTTATATGACAAAGAATACGGCCATTCTCCCTTGGTTGTAATTTCCCAATGAACAAAATATTAAAAATTTCGGAAGGAACTGCGATTAAGCTGAAATTTTGAGAAAGGAATAAAATACCTTTGAAAGAGGGGAAAGGGAGAGCCGACGATCGCTGAGAACCGGAAGATTTTCGATCTTCTTCGAATCAAATTGGGGCCTTGAATCATTATCATCACCTGACAACATGATCAGAACATGGTGAGGGAATATGAAGCATGTTCCTTAGTAATCGATCAAAATATAGAAAAGTGGGGAGGATAACTACGCTTGGAGGAAGCAAGACACTTGAGGTTCTTGGGAGTAAGGCATCTTCTTGGAGGTAAAAGGGAGAAAGGAGAAGAGGAAGACGCAATAGTTGCAGAGGAAGAGCTCGCCAAGGCTTCCATGCTCGCTTCGCGGAAAATATCGTACACCGCAATCCGATATCAAACGAGAGCCTTGCATCGTTTTATATGGATGTTTTGGCCCAACTCACTTTATGGGTTGGACCAACATTGTTCAGAGCACAACATCTAAAATTGAAATATTGTTAGATTTATGGCCCAGTTTAGACATTAAAATAATAACATTGAATGTAGTTTTGTATAAATATTACTGTATTAGATAGTGTTCTGACGAACAGGGGTTGATATAATAAAATGGATTAATTCATCATAACATTATTATGTATTAAATTATTACATTGTAATGAATTAATATTCAAATTCTGACAATAATATTCAGTACAATAATAATATAATTAATGTATTTTTCCTAATAGGATTTGAATATTAATACTCATTTAGTATCCAAATAATTATTATTCATCATAATCTAATAATCTAATACATAATATGTTATGATGAATTAACATTCAGATTCCTATTATAAAATATACTCACATTTAATATCCGACAATATTTTAAGTAAAATTACCTTTAGTACAATAATACGAAAAGAAAAGATTATTGTGTTGTATCAATTATTTAAATAATTATTAATCAAACAATCCCGTTCAATAATTAAAATTCAACTTCATATGGTTCAAATTCAAATCACCCGTCCACTCAAATAAGTAAAACACAAAATATCAAATTAAATAACCTACAATATATTATTTTCAAGCTAATCCATATAATTATGTTTAGCATTGGTCAAATAAATGACATGCTGGTTATTTGAATTAAGGTTTTCACTGCTACCTGGCCAAGACTAGTGGGAATGCGCTAAAATGCATGTGGAAAGCAGACAGACACCCAAGAGATTGGGGTGTCAACTACACTTATATCAGCTGCACTCAGTTTTGAATCTCTTCCTAGATGTATTTTTTTGTATTTTTTATTGTTGGGTTCTACATAAAGTAAGTAACATTTTGATATCTTACAGACAAAAAATAATTGAGTTTTCAACTTTTTTATAATTTTTAAGAGAAAGATATTCTAAAATTGGAGATGAATTTGATGTCTTTTAAGATATATATCTTTAAAAAATCATTAAAAAATTGAAAATTCAACCATTTTTTACATATAAGATATTAAAATATCATTCATTTAATGTAGAATCTAACAATTTAAAGAAATACCAAAAATACATTTGGAAGCGCTCCAAAATTGAGTGGCAGCAGGAGGCGCAGCAGATACCCCCTTCCTGACACAAACGCTATTCTCAATCCTCAGTTCAAGTAGGCGTTGCATATATTTTCAGCAAATCACCTCAGTTTCCAATCCATGACAAGTTCCTTACTCGGGCCAGAGAATAAATACATGAACATGCATGCACAAATATCGGAAATCATAAAAAATAAAATAAAATGATCTCTAGAATAAATGTTAATAACACTTGCATGCAATATTATGCTTTGACACAAATGTGCAAGATTCCATTCCATACAGTTGATGTTAATCCGATGTTATATACAAATGCATCCATTATTTTGAGAGGGGCAAAGTTTTGATCCGGTGAGCTGGCACTCAATTGAACAAGTCTTCGTGGCTGGCAGTATCACCAGCATCGTCGTCATCAGAACCATCACTGTTAGCATTAAATGTAAGGATCAACTCTAGAAGCTGTTGACTTGCGGCTGAGTTTTCCCTCTCCCGCTCTGTGCTAGTCCTCTGTCTTGGAAGTGAAAGTAGTTGCAACATCAGATCTTGAGGAGGCCCTATCCGGTACGTCCAGCCCCTTGCCTTCGGTTTCTGTTGGACACACAAAATTATCATCAATACCATCATTACAATCACCAGCACAATTATCATTGTTGCCATTGTCACGAATAACAGCACCACCATCATCATTGTAATTATGATCACCTCCATCACCATTGTTGATGTCATCATCACCATCACCGTTCCCATCATCATAGTCAGTATCACCCACAATATCATCCACAATATTGTCAGAATCATCGCCAGAGTCACGCCCATCATCGTCGTCATCATCACCGTCACTGTTGTCGTCGTCATCAAAATCATCATCATATAAATCATCATATTCATCAATGTCATTGCCGTCATCATCGTCGTCACCACCACCAATTGTAAACCAATGAAGTTGATAAAAAATGGGAACCTTCTTCAGAGGAGTAACAGCATAGAAATCAGCCCTTTACTGCCCAAGCAGTTCATAGAAATAACAACCCAACCTTCTTGTCTCCACATTTAACGTCATAACATTGGTTTGTTAAATTCACGTTTTGCTCCAAACATTTTCTATCTTGAAGAGTTTTTTTCATTTCAGTATCATCAAAATAAAAATGAAATGTTGCCACTTGATCTCCATGATGAATCTCCAAATTAGTTCCTCAACAAGGAGAACTCAGAAAAAACACATTATTTACTTTAGGCATTATTTCAGCACCCAAAACCATGAACCAAAGTCACGCATAATTAAACCTTAGAGCTTCATATCTTTCCCAGAACAAGTAGATGTATAACCTTAGAGCCTCATGTCTAGCCCATAACAAGTAGATGTATTTCCTCAAATTAAAAGAAGACAGACATCCAAAAAGACAGGACAATCCAACATAGCTGGAAAATTACTTGGGGGAGTATCATGATATGGGGAAAGCGCATGCAGAATTACTTTAGGTAAGCTTCTAAGGGAAGCTGATAGGGAATTTTTTTTTTTGGGGGGGGGGGGGTGGGTTTACAAAGAGTCTATAGCAGACAGAATTTGTTTGAAAACCAGAAGTAATTACGGGAGGGTGGTTAAAGGAGGTCTAGCCCCACAAAGGTAGAGTTTTTCTTGTTCTCTATTCTATTTCCTACCGTGCTCTGACCATTTCTACTGCAATTTCTAAGAGGGAACTCTGGTTTCTGTCATAAAAAAATTGGATCTTATGTCCAGAAAAATGGCTCTCTCAAAATGGTCCTAACAGTATATTAAGTATTTACATCTGACAGTTTTTTTAAAAACAGCGTAGTGTTTCATACACATAACAGGCATCCTGCGACATAAAATAATATCTTGGTGCGCTTAACTTGAAATGATTAGCCCCAGGTAACAAACCAAAAGAACGAAAGAAAGAATTAGCTCAAGAAAATATTTCATACCTGCTCAATGTTCTCGGGTAGAGTAGCTTTCTCTAAGGCCTTTGGAATCCATATCTTAATGTCATTATCAATTCCACTGCTTGCAAGAACCATTGTATGAGGATGAGATTCAATGCAATTCACCACATGCTTATCAGCTTCCATGACACGGATAAGTTTTCCATCCTTCTTTCTCCAGATGAAAATCCGGCCACAGTCTGAGCCACTCACCACGTAGTCACATCTAGGCCCAAAAAAATTAACACCCTTCACTGTCTCACAATTTCTATGCCCCTTATAAACTTGAGGAGTCATTTTCTCATCCATATCCATGTTTGATAGAGATGCTGCAGAGCAATGATCACCTCCCGCTTCACTTGCATCACTGTTCATAGAAATAGGGGTCCCAGGAACTGGGTTGGGTCCCAAGCCCATATTGTGTGTAAAAAGATAAATGAACTCGTCATTGTAGGACACTAGCAGTTCACTCTGTTCAGAAAAAGCCAAGCCTGTTATTCCAACTACTTCATCACCAATCAAGTGTGGAGCGCAAAAGAAGTTAGAAGGTTGACCAAAATCAGTGGATCCATCCCATTTGTACTTGCGAATATCATAAAGTCGAGTGTACTCATCTGATCCAGCAACCGCAAAGAGATTCGGGTTCCTTGGATCAATTGCAATTGCATTTAGATGGATGCCTTGCATGAAACTCCTTCTGTCATTAATTGGCTGGCAAGTAAAAAGTTCTGTTGCAGCCCCAGTTCTCAGATCAAACTGTAATGATGCTCAATGTCACTTGATAATATAAATTCAATTCTATGCATCTCACATATAAGAGTCAACTTTTCCTTTGATTTATTAGAAGTTCACAATTTTAAGCTGAAACAATTAAAGTCATGGAAAAGATTTTAGCACGGATAAAGCATAAATTAATATAAGGAAACCAGTTTACAGCCCATCAGATTGGTACCGTCTAAAAAATCCCCTGCCCCCAAGAGAGAAAAGTTATCAGTGCTAGCACTCAACCAATTGCAGCCCATAGTGAAAGGAGATTAAAGGGTATAAACAAAAAAAAAAAAAAAAAAGCTAAGGTGATCAGTCGCTCACATGATTTACCAATCCATCTTCACCGCAAGTATAGAATATATGAGGGCTACCAGGCTCGATGGCCAACTTGTGAGCACGTCCTTGATGCCTGGCTAGTATCTTAGTTTTGACTCTTCCACGTTCCAGAATTTGTGCATGTCTCACCTAAAATTGAGAGTACGCACTCATAAGGAATCAACCTTTCCAAATGAATTACATATAAAGATTCATATATATCAACAAAGACATAGACCATTATATTAATCATGACGTTAAGGCAGATAAAAGTACCATCACCATAAGGTTGCAACCATATTACATTTTTCTTGAGTCTAAAGATAGAAAAGGGCATACGTAAGTTAGGGATAATTGCCAATCATTCAATAACATGAGTTCCTGAGACAGACAATTCACATGGTCACAGAGTGGCCTTTATCGCAATGTGACAGATATGTCATAGAGTATAGAATGGAAATGTTGACCCAATGAAAATGGATGATAATCTTTTCACAATATTACGGGTATGAGAGGGAGTACCTGTCCATCAGCAGCACAAGTCACAATGCTTCGATCATCTGAGTGGGGCATAAATTTTGCTTGGAAAACATTGTTGATATGACCAGAATGAAAGGACAACTTTGTATGCCCAGTCTCCCAGTCCCAGAGGATAACCTTCCTATCATCAGAACCTGACACCAAAATGTCACCATCTCCATTGAAGCCTACTGTGTTCACACAACCTCTGTGCTTTTCTAGCTTCCTATGTAAATCAAGTCGAAGGACAAGATCCTAAAACATATGACATTAGTTTAGTGCTTTGAGTTTCTGATACAGGAGCATATTCTTCTTCTTCTTCCTTTTTTTTTTTGGCTGTGCAGGAAAAGAAGCAAAAACTCTTTGAATGGTAGGGCAGGAAGGTAAAGTTCAGCATCAACATAAAAGCAGAAAGAGCTTTATGATAACGTAGATTTTATTTTCTTAAACTTCAAATGGTATTAAGTATTAACATCAAAAGAATTTCAAACGAGTCAAAAAAGGAAAGTAGACCTGTCATTAGAATTAAAATGTAAATTTCAGATAGTAAGAACGTTGAAAGTTTGCTGTCAGATTGAAATGAGCGAACAAAAAGGAAGAAAAATATGTCATTGAAATTGACACACATGCAATTTCCAAATAAATTGTTCAACAAATCTCAATTTCTAATTCAAGGTCACTGCCCTATGAGATGAGAGCAGCTGTCCATAATATCACAAAAAGCTACATATTTGATCTTTTGATGAAATATTTTATTCATGAGAAAGAAAAGAAATGAACCTATAATACATATATCTAACAGACGCAACTAGTTGGCATATTTTGAAAATTGAAACTACTTTTGATCTCTGCTATATGGCGGTACACCAGCGAAATACAATCTTATTCACATTAATGTTGCTGGAATATTACTCAATGAAACTTGAAAAACCAGCGCTACATCCGTTCCAATTTTTGTCAAAGTTTGTAAAAACCAGTGACTGGAAACAGCCAGCCGCATACTATTGTGAATAGCATAAAAGCAAAGAATATACATGCAACATACTAGAAGCATTAAAAATCTATGTATACAGCCTTGTATTCCATTTATTTTATTTCAAGAGAGGGCCATACTTGAACCTGTCTGCAAAAAACTAAAGTTCTTATAGAAATAAACCTAGTTATATTCATAAACCACTACATTAATCAGCATCCAACCGTCTTCTCAAGAATAAGGGTGCCATTTCAATTTTGAACCATCTTCCTAGCTCTCCATTTGAAAGTTAACCTTAAATTTTGCCCGATTACAAAACAGAAGTTACCAATAAAAGGAAAAAAGAAAAATCAACAGGCAATAAATAGCACCAGGTGAAAAAGAAGAAGCGTTGAACAGCTTCAACCTAAGTCTAAACCATTGCATTTCCATCAATGGAGTCATAGTTCCTCTGATTAGCATATGCTTCACTAAATGATCAAAGTGCAACAATAGCAGGGAGTTCAGGATGATCAGACCTCAGAACCGCCGAGGCGATGGGCAAAATTCCTGCCAGATAGCTGGCCGACCTCTCGCTGCCAGACATCAATTATTGCGTTGTCGATGCTGGTTCTTGGCCTCTTGTTCATCGTCTGGGCCAGAAGACAAGTTGGGTAAGGAGAGATGGTTGATTATTCAGTAAACGATTATGTATTGATCAAATTATAACCAAAAAAGAAAGTGAAGGCGTACATGACGCATACACCTCACGCATATCATAGAATTCAATTAATATCAATTAGGAAGTATTACAATATTGCGACTTGTAGATATTATACGATATTATTCTGTCGACACCCGTGTCTATGGATACTGCTTCTCATCAATTAATATCATTTAGGGGGGGAAACAAGGGTAAGCTGAGACGGTAAACATGAGAAACACCCTGGATACCGGAGCAGGTCAATCAGGTGGAAGGTATTGTGTAGAGATAAGGAGGCGCTGAAACCGAATTACCACCAGATGTACCCAAGATGGATCAGTTTCGAAGCACTGTTGAATTGCAGCGACTTTAAGTTAATCTCTCTCGCTCTGGCTCTGTGAAGTAAGAAAGAACTACGCTTAGTCCTTTATCTCTGGGACCATCATTGCTTGCTTTCTTCTTCTTTCTGCCATTACGGAAGAATGCCCTGGTTAAGAGAACGCCCGAAATCATACGTGGAGACGTGGCGCCCTAAAATAAAATAATTAAGGGCCGATGACAGAACCGGTCGGTTCAAGGGGCTAAGGGCCAAATCCAATGATTTGACAAGGACTGAACCTTTAAGCCAATTATAATTAATTTCATCGTTTGGAATTTGGATTGAATCAAGGTTCAATGTAGCAGAAGATGTCTATAGTTAATATATGATAATTCTTTAAATTTAATGCCTACATTAATCAAGGAAAAATTTAAAGGGAAAACACAAAAAAAAACCCCTAGAAATTGATAAAGGACAGAAAGGTGTTTCATCACTTCAAAATACAACAAAAGGGTTAGGATTCAATCTGGCATTTACGAAGTTAAAAGGAAATTACCAAATGGTCCTTCTATCATTAAAGAGGAAATTGCTTACAGAAACGAAACGTCATCTCCCACACGCTACTCTCCTGTTCACTCTTTTCTTCCACGGTTGCGCTATACCTCTATTGCACTCCCATACAAATTTCTATTACCCCATTCTATGATTAAAACCATTTGTGCTCTAGTTAAAGAAGAATGTACGACATTGGCATTTTTGTGGTGTGTCAGTTCCCCGCGCTCTATTGGTGTTGCTGTCTTTATGGCATTTCACAATTTAAATTGGGTTTATAATGAGAATATAAAGTGTCAAGTTGTTAAATTTGATATTGGAAGAATGTATGGTCAATTGAAAGTTGGAATATGACTATTGGAAGTTTGTTGCAAATCGCCGTTGGAAACAATCTCTGATCATATAAAACTTATCTGTCAGGGTAGATAATAAAGCAACTTCATTTTCTTTGTTTATCATTTTCTTTCCTCTTTTGAAGCTATTGTTCACTGGTTCTATAAATCTATGATAGATGGTACTGTTTAGATTAGTTTAAAGAATAGAATGTAGATGACGGAGGAGAAATTTTAACTAACTGATACTGAACTTCATCCTAATGAATTATGAACTCACTCAAATGTAAATTAAATGATCCTGCAATAAATGAGGCTAGTTTGTATTTATAGACATTGAACTACAAATTTATCTTAATGGGGTTAGTGATTTAGAGCTTGTTTGGATGTAAGGTTGAAAATAGCTTTTACAGATTTCGAGGTAAAACACAGGTTTTGGAGAATAGATTTTGGAAAATAGCTTTTACAGATTCCGAGGTAAAACCTAGGTTTTGAAAAGTGATTTATGTTTGGAAAGTTATTAGCTTTTACGGATTCCGAGACAAAAAAGTGGGTGGGAAAGAGGAAAGTAAGAAAGAGAAAGAGAGAGAGAGTAGGAAAGAGAAAACCTATGTTTCAAAACCTAGGTTTCAAACTGATGAGGTTTTGTAACCAAAATAGCTTTTGGGAAAAAAAATTTACTTGGACAAAACCTCGATTTTGAGGTAAAACATAGATTTTAAAACCAAACATAGGTTTCAAAAGTGGTTGCCAAACCAACCCTTAATCAAATGAGAAGATATTGATATCAATTGAAATAAACAGGGTTATTCGGATGATTGATAATCATATTTGAATGGAATGTGGTAATCAATATTTATAGTTGAAAGAAATATATAACTTATTCAATTGAGTAAGTAGGTCCTTTTGAATGACCATTATAAATTTCAATATGTATCTCAAATTCTCATTCGAATATCCAGAAAATGAGTACCTTATTTAGATGAAGAAAGGAAATATTCACATGAGTTGTTGAAGATATATTAGAGGAAAGAGCTCTTTATTCAAATGCATCATAAGTTCATTCCAATGATAATTAAATATTTAATGCACATTTCGAAGCCTCATTCTGATATCTAGAAGATGAGATCTTCATTCAAATGAGTAAGTGGATTCATTCGAATAAGCAGCTAGAAATCCTTTTGAAAAATAGTTTCTCATTCTAATAACAATCTAGATTCATTCGAATGAGTATTAAAAGTTTTAACACATCTCAAAAATTCATTTGTATATCTAAAAGATGAGATATTCATCCAAATGAATAAGTGGGTTCATTCGAATGACCTTTGAAAATTTTCAATACATGTACCGAAGATGAGACCTTTATTTGAACAAGCAAACATTTCATTCAAATGGTACAAATGTCAAATTCAAATAGCTGCAACTCCTTCATTTCAACTCCAAATTTGATAAATGACCTACGCTTAGAAAGTCATTTAAGTATTCTTTGTAATTCAGTAAGAAAATGACCCAAACACATTTTAGACAGAGTTATGATCAAATAATTAAAGTCTAGTCTGGCGTGTAGTACAAATTTCAAGTATTAATTTCCATCATTCATATATCTTTCATATTAAGCTCTTGTAATTTATGTAAATGAATCGCATTTTAAGTCTAGTTTCATATGAAACAAGTTTCACATCAATCGGAGTTGTGATTTGGGAGATATGATCAAAATACCAAAAACATGTTAAGTTGGACATTGAACATAGTATTCTAAAATTTGATCCTCATTCGAATGGGCAAGTGAGCTCATTCGAATGACCTGTGAAACTTTCAACACTTATCTCAAAGGTTCAGTCAGATATTTAAAAGATGAGACTTTCATTTGAATGAGTAACATTTTATTCAAATGAGCACTCAAAATTTTAATGGCAATCTCCAAGCTGAAGATCTCATTTGAATGAGAAATAGGTCTATTAGAATGGGTTTTAAAAAATTTGCAATACTCATCTCCAAGACTTATTTGGATATTTAAAATGTGGTACCCATTTGAATGAGTATGTAGGTCATTCGAATGAGAATAAAAAATTTGCAATACTCCACTGGAAAGTGTATTAAAATATAATGAGTTCATTCGAATGACATATAATTTTTTAAACAAAAATGTGTCCCATAATTGAAGGTAACATATATATCCAAATAGGGAATAGAGAACATTCCAATGAGACGACATTAAGATAACTTTGTAAACACAATAATATTTAGTTCATTTGAATGAGAAACCTTGAACAATCTAATGAGGTTTCATATTTTGTTAGTATAAATGTACATGAGACTGCTCATTTGAATAAGCCACTTACTCATTCGAATAAAGCTTGTTATTTGAAATCTCCTTGTATGCTTAATCCAATTATCTTCCTTTTTTTTGAGTGGGAAATTGTGGGATTTCACCCGGGTATCCAATTATCTTCCATTTTTTGACAGCATAATAGTATATATTTGCATCCCTTAGAGTCTATTATAGTATAACGAAGGTTTTTTCTTCAAATTGGCATAAAATACTTTTGCCATAATATTATTTGGATCAGAAGAACAAACTACAACCCTTGGAATTGTGACTCATAAACTAATTTTCTTCATTCTCATGATTGCAAGTATATCAGTAAATATGTTGTCAACAACAAATTGAACTTTACAAATCTTTTACCTAATATGTCATTGATATAAGACCAACTAATTAACCCTCCATTACTGCCTACTAAGTCAGATGCCATCTTTTGTTAATCTTGCTGCTATGTTCACGCAACAGTAGCTCCAAAAGCGTTGCTATGGCTTAAATTAAGCTCATTATTAACTAACCACCACATAAGATCTTACTCGTTGTTGCTGTACAAACGAAAATAAATGTATACATCAAGTTTTATTACATTTTGACAACAAATATAGTAACAAGAAGTAACAAGTGTATATTTGTGTATTCAAGGATGATTACATCTGGATTCCATTGCCTTAGCCATATCATCATAACATGAACACAACAATCTTGTCTGTCCAAATTAATGATATAAACACTTTACAGTATCAACTATACAAAAAAATAGCCCAGTATTAAATAGAATATAAACACTTATTAACACTCACAGATTAGTTTGTTGAGATACATTAGGCCAAATAATTTTACTCTTTGCCTTCTTGTCGATATGTTTTGGTTTCACTAGCTCATCAATGATATCATGAAACATGTTTCTTTGCAGAGATAATAAATTCGTTAACATCAAGCCTAGATTAACAACATGTTTCCTCATCTTGATTGCATCTAACTTCATTTATCAACCTATCCATACTCATTCCTTTCTCTTCGGATGGTGTACATCCAAATTCCCAAAAAAATTTTACATTGCTCACTTCATTATTAATAAATAAGGAAAAGAAAAATAATTCAATGCGATATGTCAAATTAATGGAAATCGAACAAGAAGAAACACCAAATTAAATTAAAAAAATCTTAATCCATGAACTTATCTCATTTAACTTGTGATACCTCAAAGACAGTAGCACCAACAGGCATTGACATGCCTTTGCCGCGCAACCCTCGCCACAAATCATTTCACTCGTAAAATGGTCAACGGGAGAAGTTTGTATGAGAGTGCGACAAAGGGATATTATAATATTGGGCGAGGCGAGGAGTAAGATGCAAAGGATTCAGCAGGAGGGCTGTGGATGTTTGGTTTATGTTTTTGGAAGGAGTTTTATAACTGAAGGGCATTTTGGCAATTTCCTTTTAATTTCATAAATGCCAAATTGAGCCTTAGCACTTCTGTGGGATTTTTAAATGATGTAAGATCTTTCTGTCCTTTTGCAATTTCTAGGGTCTTTATCTGTCTTTTTTTAATTAGAACACTAACTTACAATTAAATGAAATATTCACGTGTTATTTGTAGACTGCACCTGATTGTAAAATGTTGCCTTGTACGAATGTAAGGAACCACATCGGCAATGGGCCTTGTGGCAAAAAAAAAAAAACCAATTCGGCTAAATTGGATTGTCTTAACCACGGCATTATTGTCTCATGCAGGAGCAAAAAAAACCAACATAGAGTTGGTTCGATAAACACAGGGAACATTCCGGGACCGCGTCTCCAGGCGTTGATAGTGAAGATGTTTCGTAAAACGGAAAAAATAGTTAACTACCCTAAATAACATCTTATTGAGAATTTAGAAAACATATGAAAGCTTCGGAATGATATCTAATTCAATATATGAATGAGGGATTTGGTGATAGATTATTATGTGATCATCACAACACGAAGAACGCATGTTTGAGATAGCGTTGCAAAAGCACGTTGATACAAATTGAGATAAAACTCATCTCTAATATCTAAATAGTAAACGGTAAATCAGGTTGGAAAACAAACACTGTGATGTATATTGGAATAATCAAATCCAACAGCTAAGTATAATTCTTGCTACTGTAAGTTCTTTTTTTTATGCTTAAGTATAATTTTGATGTTATATTTATTATATGTATAGATAGCATATGCTGATATATAAAATTGATTTGACGTGTTTCTTCTTTCCATGTTTATTTGCATGATAAAAGGACCAAAAAAGAAAATTTCAAAGTCATTTGGCTAGAGGGGGATCGGACTCAACCCAATATATATTTCGAGAATTTGGAAGTGGTTCATGCAATATTACCACGCTTGACAATTATTATGAGAACTATGTGGGAATGCGCATGGGTGATTCTTCCGTGCAAAGCAGTTGGGTTGGGACAAAGGTAGAAATTAAGTGATAGGACTGAGAGGGAAAAAATCAATAGGCAAGAGATAAAACCTTGTCGACCTGGCCTTATTAGCACCAAACTAAACTCAAAAGCGATGATAAAACTGACATAATATATATATATATATATCATGATCCGATCATATACACTCTATAGAGAATCCTATCATGCTGAAAGTGGAGACTGAGACACTTTGCTGCAGCAAGAACCGCAAGGTTAGTGGGTGAATATATAGAATCGTTAATTAAATGTACGTGGTTCAAGTCTGAGTTGTGGCAGTGACCCAACTAGGAGGAAGGCGGTCGGAGGTGGTGGGCATGCTTCGGACGCTAACATCAAGGGGAAGGAGCCGGAACTGGATGTCGTTCTCCCGAAAGATCTTGATCATCTCTTCAATCAGAAGTGATCTTCTAACAAACCTTTCTCCCATGTCTTGGTGGTTCATTCTATGACTTGGCCATACTGCTATTCTGATCATGTTTAGTTGGTCAACGTCCTTGTACACTATCAAAGGTGAGGGATACCAGAACTCTTTCTTGCTTTCGATGTAACTGCAAATATTTGACTCATTATTAATTGAATCGGACAAACATAGACATCAAAGTTACGTATAACACATGTAAGCATGCATCCTTGATGGATACGTGCCTACCTACCATGCACATCTACATACCTCTGTATTTTGTTTATCATGAGAGTGATCTTTTCGGCTGGGGTAGAAAAATGTACTAAGAACTCTGCAGCATCCCCCATGTCGGGGCTCCGGTAGAAATTATATATAGCCTTGGTAGCAAGAATGTTGTTAGGTATCATTACCTTCAAATTGTCGTATCTCAAAAATATGGTTGTCAATATGTTCATTTCTTCCACGATCATCTGTACATGATTGATTAGTAGATATCTCAGTGAAATCATTTTCAAAAGAGGTAAGGTTGTGTTGCATTACGTTACCTGAATGCCATCTATTTCACATCTATCTCCCACATCAAAAGGGTGCATGACAAATAAGAAGATGATGGCTTCAAATATGGTCTTGCAAGTATTTCCAAATATGAAGGCGGCCAGAACTAGCTGGGAGCTGACGACAACAAGAAATTTGCTGGTGGCAATTTCTAGTAGTAAAAGCCAAATGATCAAAATGATGATGGCCACTAAAAAATTGAGCATTCGATGAAGTTTGTTTACTGCCGTTTTCGTATCATTCAACGTCAAAGCAAGTGCCCTCCTTTCTCTAAACGCGTTCACCTACATTTTTGAAATTCCATGGAGATATATAATGTTACTTATTTCACTTCTAACAAGTTAACCATATTAATAGATGAAGTATATATGTGAAGTTAACAATATTGGAAGATTGAAATATATGTCAAGTATAATGTGATAATTCTTACCACCCAATTCTTTAAAGCTGATTTGCTGATTTTGCCTTTATCAGACGCTCCTTCAAATAAACTGAAGGTTTTTATGGCTTCATCTTCTCTCATAAAGCGCAGCAAGTCCTCTTGGTATATGAACCTTCAAGAACCCAGAACAGAAATGATTGATTGGGATAATATATATTCTTCCCGTAACACTATCATTTGTTATAGAATATATGCATGCATGTGCCTATGTTATGTAAAATAAAAAATAGCGGTAATCTTCATGCACTTGGATTGGATGCGATATTCTTGGCTTGAATTGACATGAATGAGAAGCGTGCGTGAAGATGTAAAAGAATTTGTAACAAGGGGATTGGAGAAAAACCTGGATCCCCGCCTGGTGACATTCTGAAATATCTTTTTGGCTGCCGCTTTGGCCTCGTTCTCACTCCGGATTTGCGTGGTATTTTCGTCTTCATAGGCCGAACCTTGTATCTGCTCATCAAGCGTGGAAAGAGCACCGTGTCGGACAATATTCATGAGCCTCTTCATGTTCCACGCAGACACATTCCTGGGATTCAACTTGTGTAAGTAATCAATGGGTATGCCATCATCTGTCTTGGAAAGCGGTCGAGAAAACTTGGCACTCTTGAGATGAGGACTCTTGAGCATCCCGCTCCTGTTCACCTTCGGGCTCTTGAAGGAAGAGAAGGCCGATGCCCTCAGATCAGGAGGTATGGTTATTCCTGCATTCTGAAGCTTCATCACCTCCTCTTCCAGCCTCTCCTCCTCCTCCTCCTGCCTTTGCAGCTCCACTAATGGCGGCCCCGACAGCGTTTCTATCACAAACTGATTGAACAAGGATTCCTGTATCCTGTCGAAATAGGTGCTCACGTGGAACGATGAAGCCAGAACCTTCACCATCAGAGTTTTCAGCAGCCACACCAGGGTTCCCACCAAGAAGCAGATCAACACCTTGGTCACGTATTCTAGGAAGTCATTTTTTGTCTCCCTCTCCACTTTTTGATCGAACAAAGAGTGCCATGCAATCAAAACAAGCCCCAGCCAAAGGCAATTCTGAACTGCCTTCTTCACCCCATACACAAAGTACAGCACCCTCTTACGCAGAAGGAAATTCCTTTCGATGAAGTACACTGCAATTCGGATAACCCAGTCTGAAACTAACCTACCACAGATCAGAACCAAAACCATCACCTCCCATTTCCATAACTTGAGCTTCCACAGATTCTTTCCTCTTAAGAATGGGATACACAGAGTGGTTATCAATGCCGCCACTATTAAAATTAAACTCAACCATTCTAGTAGAACCCAAATGCTGAATTTGGTCTTTTTGAAATCGTCCGGAAGATCCTCTTCCAAAAATGGGTCATCCTCCTCCTCCTCCCCTTTCTTATTGTTCCCCGCCTGCAGACCCGAAAGCATCTGCCCCGATTTTTGAATCCTGCCCGATCTCCGTTCTGGTTCATCTGGCGGGTCAATCAGTCTTGATTTGGTTTTCGCCCTCAGCAAACCCGACTTCCTCTGCAAAGAAAGGTTCCTTTCGAAAGACGCGTTTGAGGTGCATCTCACAACCTCGCCGTCTCCGTTTGCCTGATGTATGTTCTGAGCTGATCCGCGACGGTCGGACTGCGGTGGCTGTGGTGGTTTAGGGAATTCCTCCATGATCGGCGTATCCTTGTACCTTCGTCGAACGGAATCACTCTGTTCGTCGGCGGAATTAGGATGCGGTTCCTCGAATGAGACTTTGAGCTCCCTAGAGAAACTCACGGACGCAGTCTCGTCGAGCGGAGGCAAATACGTCTTATAAGGATCATGTTGGAGCTCGTCCATTTCTAAATCCATGTCGAGGGACATGTCACCCGAAAGCATCTGTCTGTGTAAGAATTTACCAATGAGCTTGGAGGGAGGGTCCTCGGATTTCGGGCCAGGTTGCTGGAAATCGAAATTATCTCCATGGTTGGTGGCGGTGTCGCAGCTGGGATCCCGCCAAATCTTGCTTTCGCCCTGGGAGGAGGTCGCTTTGGAATCGTTGTCGTCGATCTTGACGATCACCTCTCGGCTGTAGGTGGGGCTGTTGGCTGAGGTAATGGAGGAGGAAAGGGGGGCGTGGGGCTGAAGAAGATTATGTTCGGGAAATCGATCTTGTTCGAAGAGAATGGGAACTTCTTCGTGCCCGCCGTCAGCTTCGCTGTCCCCTGGGGAAAGCGTGGCGGAACGCTTGTAGGAACCATAAGACTTGAAAGATTTTCTGAGCGCGAAATCCATAAGGGGGGAAACAGAGAGGGGGAGGGAGGGGGAAGAGAGAATATTAAATTACGGATTTCATGTCATGGGAGAGGAGAAAATGGTTACGTGATTGAAAAAGTTGCATGCATGTTGTGGGGAAGAAGGAAGTTAGTTGTTGTTTGTTGTAGCACAGATGGAGAAGTAGTTAATAATTACGGTTTATATAGGAGATGTAACGTTGAGAGAGAGAGAGAAGTGGAAATAATACGTAGCGAGGTGTGCTCGGAATCCGACATGAGTTGGTTTTTAATATGCAGAGTGGCGGACGGAACACATGAATACCCCAGAGCGACCTGCACAGAAAACAGGAAACTAAACTAATTTTGGGAATATTGACGATGTTACGGTGGATTGCTGTCCAGGAAAAGAAAAAATTATGGTAAATATTTGTGATGAATGAATGCACAAAATACAGGAATGCCACTCAAAGGTGGGAGTGGGATGGGATGGGATGGAAAGAAAAAAAATTCCCCAGATTAATTGTAAAATAGAACCTGTTCAGTTGTACATAATATAAAAATTCAGTTACATATACGTGTAATGTTTCATTTTGCAATTAATTCCCCAATGGAAAAATTTCCCCCAATTCTCCCTTCTTTTTTTCCACATTTCCCTTTTATTTATAAAAGTATTGTCGATCCATGGGTGCTATTAAACAAACACCCCAGGTCTTGGTTCCAAAACAATCCTTTTCAACTTTTTTGCTGGACAATAAAAAATGCAAAGCGAGAAGAAAAATATTGCTGGTGTTTAATTAGTTTTGAATCGTCACATCATCTCCTATGGAACCGGATCCATTTTGCTAATGAAAATATTACTTGATTAATCCTTTGCTCTTAAACACAAGACATCATGGAATGTAATATGCTATTTGGGGGTCACAAATCACAATACATAGTTATGCGTCTTAGACACACACGCACACAGAGTGCAACGTAACCCAAAAAGCTTATGGGCAATTTGAACGGGGAAAACAGCGGCAGGCTCATGAACGAGCAACTGGGCAGGGAAAAGCGAAATAGAGGAGCAGATTTCTCACCTAAAAGGTCATTGTCAAAGAGAAGGTGGTGGAATTCATCAGTATCATCAGCACTTTATGAATTATTCGTAGCAGTCTTACACGTTATGTATTGACTCGATATCCTCCCCAACATGCGTGTGGCTGGGTGTCTATTGGATATGGATAGAAACAAATGCTTCAAATATATTAAACACAGATAGTCTCGCAGATCTGTGGTGCTCATAAAGGTCAAGCACCCACGAATGTATATATAGAACTGCACATAATTAACTTGATCTGCTTACCAACTGTGAATGATAGATGCCCTATCACGGGTACTCCGTCTCACTTGCGCTACGCTTTAATTTCTTTTGGAAAGTTGCAGAAGGCAAGACATAATTGGAAAGTTGCAGAGGCAAGACATCTATACACACACACACACACTGAAAAATAAAATTATTTATTGATGGATGATGATACATGAAACTTGACTCTGGCATATGCTCCTACTTTTCATTTTGATAACAGTAATAGTTAGGACTCGGGTTCCATTCTGGCCTTTGTCCGCATTTTACTTTTTACCTCCTTAAAATCACTATTATTCGCAGTTTATAATTGTTTTATATCATTTACATTTGTCCATCTAATTTTGCAAAATAATTTTAATAGTTGGAAATCGCCCAAAGCGTTGAGAAGCAGAGACCAATGATAAAACAACCAATTTTGTTTTTTATTAATACATGTATCCTCCTATTAAAGGGAATTATGTTTAAAGCATTATTAAATACTATATATAGATACTTTTTTTAACAAGAATTCAAACTCAGTTTACCATTACCACATGCTGCTAAAACCCAACCCTCTGTTCCGTTGATGGAACAACCAATTTAAAATCGTCATGTGCATATTTGTGGATTTTTGCCCCTTTGTTAAGAGCCGGTGCCTTGAATGCATGCATCGATTCGTGTTACTGTCGGCAGTTATATTATTTGCTTCACATGGTTGTGTGGCAACTTGATAAGCCCAAGCACCCAAAGTTTAAGAGGCTTGTTGGCAACATACACGGCCCTGCATAATTTCCTCAAACCTACTCACCAAAACACCAACTACCACAGTCTTCTTCCAAAGCCCTGTGGATGAAAAAGCTAAACATTGCAATTTGCCATAAATCCAATCGATATGTGTGTGACAAAACTTAGGTCAAATAACTTATATTTGTTTAAAGTTCATAAGTGAAGTTACAAGTGTATATATGTATTTAACAACTAATAGTTGAGCAAGTATGATTGATGAAAAGACTTGATATGTAGTACAAATGAAATGACTATGGAGGGTCGCTAACATATCTCAGGTTCGTCGAGACAGACTCGTCTTTCTGTAATGTCGCAGGCGAGTTGCTAAAGGAAAGATGCTCATTTACATCTTTATACAGGATAAGGCCATTGCAGTTTATCCCAGAAACCACAGAGTGCCACAATCGAGCCATGCATATTCAAGACGTATATCAGCTGTCGTCTGCTTGAATTAAGGAAATGTAATTCACAGAAATATGTTCACCGTATTTCTTTTGGCAAAATTCATTGCATGTTAATACCAGCAGAAATTGGAGTCGCTATTATTTTTAATTAGTGATCTGAAGAGACTGTGCAGCTCAATCTAGAGAGTGAATAACTTTACGTTACGGATATGAAAACAATGCGTAGAGATACATGTGACGATTTCTCCCACTTTTCAGTGATGGCCTTGTTTGAGAGCAGAAAAAGTTCATCCCGATTTCTCCCTTCGCCTTTCCTCTCCATCATTCCCAACCTGCTCCAATATGAAAACAATGCCTAGAGATACATGTGACGTTGAAAAAGGAATAAGTCGAACAAAAAACTAAATAACACATGAAAAAAATGCAGTCTTAATCCTCACTGACAAGTGACAAAGGAATAAGTCGAACAACACTAAACAAGAATAATATGGTTTCATATTTATCACCAAGTCATACAAGAGAAAAATAGCCATATTATACCTCGTTAGCTAATTGCCGCAGGACCTCAATAATTTCACAGAAATCCGGTCTTATTGTTGGATCTTGCTGCTAACACCTCTCAAGAAGCTCAACAAAATTTGGATGTGCGTTCTTGGGGATCGTGGGTCGTAGGCCCTGAAGCACATGTGAGTGGAGGTAACAAATAGTCACCGTGCGTAATTATATATTCCAGTCAGTTGTGCGCACCAATTTATTTAACGTTTCCAGAAGAAAAGTAGCTGTAGCAATAGTAAGAAACCATCATCTGGTAGTTAATTCTATCAACAAACAGAATTACCTTTTGAACCACTCCTATTGCTGCCTGAAATGGGCTCAGATAATCATATGGAAGCTGCCAGGAGTGGGGCGGGGGCAAAATTAATAAATCAATATGTAAAAGAGAGGAAACAATATTTTGAAAATCTTGTAGTAAGAAATAACTTTTCCAGTGAGAAATTCCCATAAAACAACTCCAAAACTAAACACATCAGCCTTTTGATCATATGGTTTGTGTTCTATAACCTTCAAAGCAAATAAACCGGGGTATTCGAAAAGATCTCACCATTAGCCCTTCCATCTTAAAGACTTGTTTTGTCACCGGAAAAATAATATGGGAACCGCTAAAACTACCTCCTGGAGAGGTGCACATTGTCCATTTAATTACTTCTCCTCACACTTCAAACCATCATGTTTGTTCTAAAATATCCAATACTGAAGGAATCCCTTCTATTCTGTGTTTGCAGCCAAAGAATCAAACTAAATGATCATTTCCCAAGCTTTGAATTTTATTTAAACAAAATTTGAAAAAACTGATCATGCAGCATTGGGTTAGTAAATTTGAGATAAACAATAATAGAAAAAGAACCACCGTGTCGCCCATAAATTTTTCAACATTGAAAATGTAATTATCAAGTTGTTTATAAAGTGGTTTGTTCCAGGAATTACTTGACTTTCTTCAATGTTGTATGTATGGCGTAAGCAGTAAGCTTCCAAAAAGAAAAAAGATGAAATGTAAATATTTTCTAGTGGAGAAAAGAATGTTCACCAATCTGTGATAGTGTTTGATGCTTGCATTATGTAGATGGAAAACCTTTCCCCTTCAGGAAAATTCAATTGAACAATCATAACTCAGATAAATAACTTGCATGCCTCTTTTCTTACAGGGACAAATTCGTCACACCACAGTAACTGACAATTAAGGGGGGAAATTAAACTTGAAGTGTGCTTTCAAAGAAAAATGAGAATATATTATACCTCAGGTGCCATCCATCGTATGTACCAGTTTCTGCTGTCATGACTCCAGATTGATCTTTCACTCTAGCAACACCAAAATCAGCTACCTTGACAACCTGTAAGGTAAAACATACGGAACTTTAGGATTCTCCATGTACTATGTCATTTGTTATAGTTGGCCAAACATAAAAGGTTATGAGAGATGGAAAAATAATAGTAAGCCTCATATATGATTTTCATCCATCCAAAGATTAGCAGCCTTCAAATCTCTATGGATAATATTATGGTGCAAGTAGTTCATTCCTTTGGAAACATCAATCGATACTCTCAGTAGGGACGGAAATTTGAAAATACCTTTCTGCTTATGCAAATAGTCATACACACTGCCACCACTCATAAATTCATAAAAAACAAGACAAGAAATCACTAAGACTAGACAGTTCTGTTCAATTATTTTATTCTAAATCTTGCTTGTCACTAAATGTCACCTTTTATTATGCAAAAGAGTGGTGGCTTGGTACATACTCCAATAAATTGCACAAAATTCTTGTGCCTGACCTTTCTGCAAGTTCAAGCAGCGAGTCTTTATATGGTATAAGTGTAAAACAAGAAAAAAGAAAGCAGCAATCAGTTTCTGTGCTGTACATTCCTCAGTGTCCCAATGATAAAATATTGATCTACTAGATTCTGCATGCAGCTCTTAGCATGCCAGAGATTTGGGGCTAGTTGAACTAGTTTCTTAATATACCATTTCAAATTGAGAAGGAAACCTACGTGAAAGAAGCAAAAAGACGAGATATATTATATTAGTAAATATACTACTATTTTAAAACTTCGTATTTCACACCAAAAATGAAAGGATTAACCTGTCGTAGTGAGATTGCAAAATTATATACAACTAACCAGTCCAATTTATGCATGTGTTCAAGAGACGGAAAAATTAATATGTGATTTGATTCTCACATTATTGGTTTATGTAGACTTCATTAACATATCAGTATATAATGACCTCAAAAATTAATCAACTAACTATTTTTACCTTTTTTATTCTTTCAAGGAACGACTATACAATCTAGAATTCCCACCCTCATGTTTCTGACATTATGTAGCCTGAAGCACATTTGGAACGAGAAGAAAACAAGAAGAGAAAAACAAAGGAAGAGCCCTCATATTTTTGCCAAATGCTAATGAGAAGATGATTACAGATCAACATGCAATAGCTTTCTCAATCAATTGCAAAATTAACTTGAGCTCCGTAAACTGGTAAAAAGATCTAAATGATCAAGTAATCTAAGACAACTTGCCTCATGATATAGACTTCCTGGGTAAACTCTTACTTCCAATCTGAACTTACATCCTCAGCCTTGAGAACTTTAATGGCCACGTCCTGACTACAATATGTGCCTGTAAACCTGTTTTAAACGGAAGAGCTAGTTACTTGAAGAATGAAACAGTATCTGACAATTACTTTAAAAAAATCTATTAAACTGTCATAAAGGAAGACAAATATTTCTAGATTACTCACAGTTCACCAAATGACCCAGATGCAATTTTATTTCCACATTTCAAATGTTTAGGCTCCATTTCCCAAACATCCGACCCATCATGTGGTATCACCAAATGACCTTCTTCACATTTCATCTCCACTTGATCAGTCTTGTCAATATAAAATTCTGATTTCTGAGCACGAAATGCATGCCTCTGAAAAAAAACCCAAGTTCAACATAACTCAGGCATACACCATGGAAAACAGAATACTGAAATCCAGGAGAAATAAGATAACTGTATGTCATTTGACAGAAACTGATGAATTCCAGGATCTAAAACTCATCAATCTCTCTTACTCTCTTTGTTAAGCAAACATCTCACTCAATGGAAGAGGGTAAAAGCCAAAAGAAGGGAGAATCTCCAATCTCAAATACAATATCAATTCATTCATTTACTCCATGTCCCTTTGATTACAGCAGGCCATACTATATATAGAACAATAGAAACACAACTACCTCCTACATTCTAGGACCACTAAGCATGACTGACCTTAGTGCTCCTAATCTCCTGCTAACACTACTTAAGAATAACTAACAGACTCCATACTTTGACTAAGTAAACTAACTGACTAATTAAATAATGAAAATGATAATTTAAGGATCCTATCA